>ML777598.1:13056-35544 GCA_009831015.1 Picea engelmannii | reverse complement strand
ATGGTTCAAATGGTTACCCTTGGCAGAATGGTGGTATAACACTTCCTTTCATACTGCAAAAAAAATGACACCATTTATGGCACTCTACGGATACCACCCTCCTTCCATCACTTCTTCTCTAAAATAAAAATATAAGGTTAAAGAAATGGAACATCACATCGAGCATCAACAACAATTTCTCCAAATCTTAAAGGACAACTTGACTATGTCACAGAATTGCATGAAACAAAAAGAAGATCAACATCATAGTGAAAGAAGTTTTGAAGTAGGGGATTGGGTGTTTTTAAGACTACAACCATACAAACAGATGTCCCTCAAGAAAGCCAATAAGGATAATAAATTATCACCAAAGTACTATGGCCCTCATAAGGTGTTGCAAAAGATTGGTACTATGGCATACAAATTGGAGTTGCCTGCATCTTCACAAGTACACCCAGTTTTCCATGATTCGTGCTTAAAGAAGTTTATAGGTGACAAGATCCTAGTTCAAACTATATTTCCAAAACTTGATGAGGAAGGAAAAATCATATTGGAGCCTGAAGCCATCACTGACACAAGAATTTGCCAACTGAGGAATAGATCCATTTCAGAGTATCTCGTTAAATGGAGGAAACTATCGGCTGAAGATTCCACTTGGGAATATAAGTCTTTTATACAAAAGCATCCAGAGTTACTCAAGCGTTGCGGACAACACTTTTCTCAAGGGGAGGGGCATGTTAAGACCTAAATAGTGGCTCATTACCCCTTAATTGGGGCATATTACATTAGTAATGTTATTTTATTTATGTCGGCTTTATTCCATTAGTTGTAATTGTACCTCCTAGTCTCCTATATATACCAAGGAGACATTTTCATTTGGAATCATCTTTTATTGGGACATTTATGTGGGGTATAAGGAGGTTTCCCCCTAAAGAGGATTATTACCTGAAATTATCTCGTTTTCAAGGTGTTGAGTACTTTTTCTGAGGTTTTTCTATGCTATATTGATATTTGGTTCTTAACAGCCCCAAAATCCAGCCAAACGTTGGATCAATGAGGACGTTTGGGTGAATTATCGACCTTACGATAGAGTATAGTGGAAGGACATGGTAAGCCACAATATTCTAGAGTCCTAGAGTAATGAAATCATGCAGACCATCAATCTATGATCCCATTGGGACTTTTCTCAACCGTTAGATCAAGAAGTTGAAGGATGGCATAAGCACTTCGACAGATATAACTATGGGGAAATTGAACAACTTGAGAGTTGTAATATCCAGAAGTCTAGGAGTAATGAAATCACATAGACCGTCGATATAAAATCCCTTCAGAACTTTTATCAATTGTTATATTAAGCAGTGGAAGGATGACATAAATACTTTGATAGGTATAACTCCGAGGGAATTGAACAACTTGAAAGTTATAAGCTCATAGGTTTCCGGAGCATGTGCAGCCCCAGTGGTACGATGTTCCGGTTCCGACTTGGCGTACATAATATCACGTTTCTGAGAGTTTATTTACAATTCGTGAAGAATTATGGATATTCCTTTCCCCGATGGTATAGGTAGACTAATGATGTGAATGTCTATATGGATGAAATAATATCCCGGAGTCCTAGGGTAGCGAAATCACGCAGACTGTCGATCTAAGATCTGTTTGGGACTTTTCTCAACCGTTAGATCAAGCAGTGGAAGGATGGTGTAAGAACTTCGACAGGTATAACTCTGGGGGGGTTTAATGACTTTAGAGTTGTAATATCCCGGAGTCTCGGAGTGTCAAAGTCTTGAAATAAATAAGGATTGTTTTTCCTAACACTTAATTAAGTCATAGTCTTTGGATTAATCTCGTGGAAGGACAACGTAAGAAGAGGTGTTAACCGACGATAAGTGGTCATCGTCACTTTATAACCACTTCGAAAGGTATAACTTTGGGGGAGTTGAACAACTTGAGAGTTGTACTATCCTAGAGTCTTGTAGTGACAAAGTCTCAAAATAAATAAGGATCATCCATCTCAACATTTGATTAAGTTATAGCCATTGGATTAAGCTAGTGGAAGGATATCGTAAGAGGAGGTGTTAACCAATGCTAAGAAGTCATCGCCACTTTATGACCACTTCGACATGTATAACTCCAAGGGAGTTGAACAACTTGAGAGTTGTGATATATCGGAGTCCCGGAGTGCCGAAGTCCCGAAATAAATAAGTAATGTCCATATTAACACCTGATTAAGTTGTGATCATTGATTTCGTTGAAGCCTCCAGATGAGCCAGGATTGTCCAGTCAATGGGATATTAAATATCAACAATCTGATCTACTATTGGAGATAATATAAGTACTTTAGCGAAGTGTACTTCGATGAATTGTACTTTGGGAAGTATTACTCTGGAAGAATGAAAGAACAACAAAGTCCGGAGGACTTGGTTCCATCATTGGTCTCATGATAAGTTAAAGGGGTTGATTAGAGGCATGAAGGGCCTAGAAGAAAACAAACCCACAAACATTTTTGAATGAGGTCCTGTGTAGAAGAATAAGGAGAAAAACGCTAAAGGAACATTTCTTAGAGTGGATAAGCCCATGGCTTTGAGCCCGCGGTCACAAGGAAATTGGATTGAAGGAAGCGGTTATGCAAGATTTGAATTTTGTACCAGTTTAAAGGGCTTGTGGAATAATTTGACAAGATTGGCACACAACCATTCCATTGCCGCTACAAGATCATGTTTGCACAAAAAAGGTGAAAGTGACTTTTTTTGGAAGCCATAAATTTCAGCTCAAAGATTGGATTGGGGCATGGGAATAGTCATTAGAAAGATGATTCAGAGGAGAATAAAATTGAATTGTTATAATTTGGAGAATGATGATACATTTCTTCATGAATTGAGCAGAAAAAAGACCTGTAGCATTGTTTGGAATTTGTTTTATAATATGCATAATTCTAACAAAATGGTTTCTTGCACATTTTGCATAATTAAGGAGTATAACCATATCAGTTCAAGAGAAGAATTCATATTAAATAAATGGAGGAAGGAGGGGGAGCCTTTAGTCATGATAAAGAAGCCAAAGGTCAAAATATTAGTGTTGGTAATGCAGAGAAAAAATAAAATGAGAACATGGGTAGAGGGGAACAAGAAACCTTAATAAAGACTGCGAGAAGCCTGTAAATAGAAGTGAAAAGTTACAAAGGAGACAATGAGAGGTTGAAGAGAGAAAAAAATAAGATAAATTCTCAAGTAATGCAAAGCCTAAATCAATTGCATAGGCAAGCAAGGAATGGATCGAACATAAGGCAGGAGGAAGAAGAAATATATCATGAAAGAAGAGGTAACTATAGAAGAGATTCCCATTCAAGAAGTTCTAGAAAAACTCATATACATCAACATTTCCTTAATCAGTAAGGAAATTTTATGCATTTGAAGACTCCATAATCAGTCTAGAAGTGTATCATGTTAGGCACCAAAGAAGAAGGTATGAATTGGACAGTTTGAAAGGAGAGTTGAGGAAGCTTATGCCACCATCCTTTGATGGTGAAAGAGAAAGGGAAGATGATGTTGAATCATGGCTGCTTGGAATCAAGAGGTATTTTCAATTGCATAAATACTCCTCGAACCTAGAAGTAAGAATTGCCACATACCATTTACATGGGAATTTTTTTATGTGGTGGGATCAATTGAAGCAAGTTGAGCACATTAATGAGAACATGATCACTTGGAAGTAGTTCAAGAAATATATTCAGAAGGAGTACTTTTAAGAGAACTTCTATGATAAGAGGATCCAAGAGTTCTTTGAGATAATATTGGGAAGCATGACCATGACATAATAGGAGAAGAGGTTCTTGGGATTGTTGAAGTATGTAATATTTATCAAAGATGAAAAAGTTAAGATACTGAGGTTTTTAAGTGGATTTCCATCATTTTATAAAGAGAAGATTCAATATGATGAGCCCAAGACATTCACTGAGACCATCAGGAAGGCTAAGTACTTGTATGAGCAAGCCAAGGGAAAAAAATCCATGTATAAATCTTGGAAGGATAAGAGGAAGGATAAATCTAATCATAGGAGGAATGGGTTCAAAGCTCCTTTCAATAAAAAAAAAGCTAATAAAAATCAACAAGATCATCTGCTAAGGATGAATCCAAGAAAGAGGATTCCTTGGGGAAAAGAGGAAGAACACCAATCCAATGTTGGGGGTGCAAGGAAAATCACCTATACAAGGATTTCCCTCACAAAGGAGATAAAGCAAGGACCATGCACAACATACAAGAGGCTACAACAGTGGAGGACATGGGAAAGATATATGCAACCTTAGAAGATCAACAAGTAGAGTACCAATCCAATATGATTGAAGTGGAAGGTAACATCATTAATCAGTCTCTTGCAACTTTAATTGATTAAGGAGAAAGTCATTGTTACATTGATCCTAAAATAGTGGATAGATTACATTGAAAAGTAAGCTATGAAAGTCAAGTTTGGTTCAACTAGCCACTAGAACCAAAATAAGGATCAATGAGGCTATCAAAAGTTGTCCAATAAATATTAATGGAGAAAATAAAGTTGTTGATATGAATACTATCCCATTAGGATATTATGACATCCTAATTGGAATGGATTGGTTGGACCAACACCATGTTATCCTAGATTGTCATAACAATACCTTTACATGTCTTGATGAAGAATGAAAACAAAGCATTGTGAAATGAATTCTAAGACCCATTTATATAAGAGAGATTTCAGCCTTAAAGTTGAACAAATGTTTCAAGAAAGGATGACAATTGTATGTAGCTCATGTGGAAGGGTCAGAAAATACGAAAGGGCCAAGCCTTGAAGATTTTCTAGTATTGAAAGAGTTTGAAGATGTATTCCAAGAAATACCAGGATTTCCACCAAAGAGGGAGATATATTTCTCTATTGATTTAGTACCAGGAGTTGCTCAGTATCAAAAGCAAATTACATAATGAGTACACATGAATTGAAAGAATTACAAATGCAATTGGAAGAGTTGTTGAAGAAATGGTACATACGTCCAAGTGTTTAAACTTGGGGAGTACCAGTACTCTTTGTCAAAAAGAAGGATGGAACATTGAGGCTGTGTATAGAATTTAGACAGCTGAATAAAGCCAATGTGGAGAACAAATACCCTCTACCCATAATTGATTATGTCTTTGATCAACTAAGAGGAGAAAAGATATATTCAAAGATAGACTTGAGATCCATATACCATTAGGTAAGCATCAAGGAATAAGACATCAATAAGACAACCTTCGGAACCAGATATGTACATTATGAGTTTGTAGTGGTGCCATTTGGATTGACCAATGCACCAACAATATTTATGTTCTTAATGAATGACATATTTAGAAACTATCTGGATCAGTTTTTCATTGTATTCTTGGATGACATATTTATTCTAAGTCCAAGGAATAACATGAACATCACTTGAGGTTGGTGTTACAAGTGTTGAGGGAACATCAACTTTATGCCAAGCTTAGTAAGTGTTCATTTTACCAAGAACAAATCCATTATTGAGGTCATATTATTTTAGAACAAGGTATAACTATAGATCTAGAAAAGATTTAATCCATTAGAGGATGGCCAACACCTAGGAATGTTTCAGAAATCAGATCTTTTATGGGATTATCTAGATACTACAAAAGCTTTATAGAAGGGTTCTTTAAGATTTCTCATCCAATAACTTATTTACAAAAGAATGGAATCAAGTTTGAATGGACAATAGAGTGTGAAGATAATTTTAATTTCTTAAAGGAATTACTTACTAGCTCACCTATTTTAAATATTGTTGACCCAAAGGAGAATGTTGTGGTATGTACATATGCATGCACGGAAGGACTTGGTGGAGTCATCACTCAAAATGGATATGTCATTGGTTATAATTCCAAAAATCTCAAAGAACATGAGAGGAATTATGTCACACATGATTTGGATCTTGTTTCCATAGTTCATGAACTAAATATGTTGAGGCATTATCTCATGGGAAAAATATTTTAATTAAGGACAGACCATAGTTCTCTGAAATATATTTTTGAACAACCAACATTGAATTCTAGGAAAACAACATGGTTGGAATTTTTAAGTGAGTATGATTTTGAAATCAAGCATATCAAGCGAAAAGAAAATAAAGTTGTTGATGCACTGAGAAAAAGAGTACATCTTAGGCATGCTACAACTGTTAGTATGCATCAGTCAGATTTAAAGTGTATAATTTTAGATGGTGTTGTTAAAGATCAACATTACTTACAGGTAAAAGAAAGTTTACAAAAAGAAAACATACAACAAAAAATTAAAGAGTATGAGATTAAGGAAGATGGATTACTTGTGCATAAGAATATAATTTATGTTCCTAGTTCTGGACAACTTAGGAATTTGGTATTGAAAGAAATGAATAATGTTCAATATGTTGGACATCCTGGTTACCAAAAAAACAATTGCAATAGTAAGAAGTCAATTCTTTTGGCCAGGAATGAAGAAGGATGTTGTTGATTACATTTCTAGATGTATGGAATGTCAAACAGTAAAAGTTGAGCATAGACACCCAGTGGGTTTACTTCAGTCGTTGTCAATTCCAGACAAGAAATGGGAAGTGGCAAGCATTGATTTTATAACTAAATTTCCCAGGAAAAAAAGGCAACATGATTCCATAATGGTAGTTGTGGATAAATTGACAAAGGATGCTCATTTTGTTTCTGTGAAAATGACTCATACCAGAACTAATATTGCATAAATTTACATGAGGGAAATTGATAGGTTTTAGGGGATATGACGTAGACCCCCACCCTTGGCAGGGGAATTTGACCTCCCAGTCAAGGATCGCTTGTAATTCCCTGAGTTGGATTAGCTCTTTCAATTCCCTGTTGGAATCACATGAAAAAATCCATAGGTCCAAATGTGAAACTCAACCCGCATGCACAAGCATCAGACATGAGCTTCCCTCCACATGACCACTACCCGTGACCACAAGCCTAACCAAAGGCACATCATGATTTTGTGAGTTAGGTATTTCTATGTGAGTCACCTCGACTCTTCCAAAATTATCCCTGCACAATCAATGGTCCAGATCTCTCTTCGATCGATGACTACGATCAAATCATGAACTCGGGCCTCGCTAGTTCCCATGATTATCCCCTTTGACTTATCCGATGTGTGAGTCAGTGAAACATTGATCTCTTGCCACACATCCCTTTCGATGGACGGTCCTGATGATATCGGGACTTCGCGTTTCGCGAAGTTGAAATACTTCTCGCCTCAGATCTTCCGATACCCGATCCTCCAAAATATGTTGCAACATGTCCTTTGATGCTGGATGGTTCTGATCTCTTCAAAACTTTGGGACATCGCAAAGTCCATTCTTCTTTACATTATCGAAGGGTTTAACCCTCGTGCACCTTTCTCTAGATCCAATGGTTGTTGGTCCACGCGCTCAAATATGACAACCCAGATTTTTTCTCCTCTGCATGTTCCTCCTGTGTGTCTGGACTTGAGATTCAATGCTCTAGATCTCCTCCTTTGTAGCTGATATGATGGCTGATGTCGCTCCTCCTCCCGAGCTTGCAATTTCTCCCCGACTTGGAATATTTCCAATGTTTCAAAGGCCTTGACCTTTGATTCCTCTCCTGCGAGCCCGACTACCTAGGTCTCGTCTACGTTTTGGAAATGCCATCCCTCCTGAGGTTTGGAAATGTAATTTATCCTCAATCCTAAGCACACTTTCACTCTACGTGAAAATTCATGCTACCTCTCTTGAGCTTGTCTGTGGCTTGGACCTCGAAGTGTCTCAGCCTTCTTCTCCTTTCTATAGGAACTTTTTACGCAAAGGCACTATTCCTCCTGAGGTTACGAACTTGAAACAGTTCGATCCCCTACAAACTCCTTGTTCTCGACCAACCTTCAACTGGTTATATTCAACACTTCATCTAAGTGTTGGCTTGATGCACCCCTTGCACAGGTCTTTCTCCATAGTGTTCAACAAATCTGTCTCCTTGAGCTTCAACTGATTGAACCTCAAATGTCTCTATCCCTTTTGTCCCTCGAAGAGATGCAAGTGCCCTCTTGGAAACTTCCACTCAAGCACTCCTTGCTGAGCTTGTAGATTATTCAACAAATCTATAGGTGTCTCCCTCCTGGACACTTCCCTTATCTCTGAACTCAAAATATAGTTCTTCTTGTGCACTCTTTTCACTCGCTCGATGCCCTCCTGGCAGAGCTTCACAAAACCCTTAGTGATTATGTCTCTCTGTGCCTTCCTCTGCACAGTCTTCACCTCCAAAAAATTTAGTAACTTTGAGGCTTCTTCTTGAGTCTATGAATTCTCTGGTGCTCTCTCCTAGCATGTTCTTGCCTGTATTCAACATATAACTCAGATGTGCACTCTTTGCACTAGCTCACAAAGTCTTCAACACTTTGTCATGTAACCCTTTTCCTTGAGCCACAAAGAACCAAGACTAAAATCAACAACTCTAAGCATATAGGAAAATCTATCTATCACCTGCAGATGAAATCTAACATACATCTACAACATTCACAATAAGAGAAACATACGCAGTTGATATTCATGAAATATATGCAACACACAGAATCATAGGCAGGAAAAACTACTTATCTTAATATTAATCTGAATATTTGAAATTTACAATGTCTACAAGCTTTTGGACTGCAACTGAGTCTTATCTTTCTCTCCCTCTCTGCGTATTGTAATCTCATCTCGTCTCCAAAATCTAGATACAAAATATTTTTTTTTTACAAAAGAGGGACTCCTCGAGCTCTTCCCTCCAAGCTACCTACTCTCAGTAATTTACATTGAATTACAATCAATAGTTGTCTAGTCTGAATCAGATCTAAATATTATCAGCCTATCGACCATTAAAAGCAACTCTATCTATAGCATGTACAAAGGCAATGATTTGGCTCTTCCATCCTTACAAACATTTAATTACAATTTAAAATTCAAAAATGAGAGGGTTGGGGCCTCTCCCTTCCTTGAATGCGCGTTGAATGCGTGTTGAATGTGTTGTCTAGATGGCGTGTTGCTGGGTTGGAGCGATGCTTCTGCATTATACTCCACTGCTATGAAAAACTCATGAGATTCCCAGCTCTATTGAAATTCACCTGTATCCCAAACTACTCTTTGGAGCTATCCATCTGCTCCACTTCTTTGTTGTTGCTGCTCCTGCTTCTTCCCTGTTGCTAGGGAAGGCTCCCTTCTTCTCAGGTTCTCCTTGCTAACAATCTCATGTGCTGACCTCAACATCAGCCTTCTAATTTATTCTATCTCCTTGTCCAGTTGTTCCAATGGTTGGATCTCTTTATGAAGTCTTCTCCACTGCACTCCTTCCTCATTGATGTGAAGATCAACTTGATCCCCCTTTCAATTTTATTCATATCTTGTAGCCTTATCTTGGCACCCTATTGCATACTTCAGTTTTGCAGTCTCATCACTGAGCTGTTGCTCAGCTTCCTCCTCTGACAGCTTGACTGTCATCTCTCCTGCTGGCATATCTCCAGCTTCCTCCAACTTCTCCTTGGGCTGGTATGCTCCATCGGTCTCCAACCTGATTTGTTGGATGTGTTGAATTTGCACTATCACCCTTCTCTCTAGGGCTTCCAAATATTCACACAGATCAACCAAGTCCATGTTGTCTGCTTCCTCCTCTTTTGTAGGCTTCAGTGCTATAGTCATCTCCTGTTCAGCTTCCTGGCTGAAAATTTTGAGCAATTATGTTGAATTCTCTTCTCCCTCTGGTCGAGATAATGTCAGTGTCTTATCCTTCTCTTATTCCTCTATGACAATCATTGTTGGTTGTCCTTCTTTTGCTTCAACTGGGCTTCTTGGTAGGAATATCTCAATTCCCCAAATGATCAAAATACTCCCCTGATCTTCCTTTGTCATCATTCCTTGCTGATATGAACTCACCTCTGAGTTCATGAGACTATCAGATAGTCTCATATCCTCTCCCTTGCCCACCTGGAAATCTGGGATTTATTCCCTGCCCTCTTGGCAGTATATGAGATCCTCCAATGATCCCATCTCATTTCTCACCTGGCAATTTTAAATTTCTTCACTGCCCACTTGGAAGTCTTTGAGATCAACCATTGAACTATTCTCATTTCCCTCTAGGTAGCCTGAAAGTCCCTCACTTCTCACCAGGCAGTTTCTGAGACCATTCTCTGATATCTTCTCCTCACCATAACTGAGACTCTTCCCAGTTTCTGGCTCACAGATGTGAACTACTTCCTCTTCACCTCTGAGGCTTTCAACATACCTCAGCCACATTCTCAACAACCTTTGTTTTCCTCTGGCCAACAATATTTTAACTAGCCAATTCACCTTCTTCTTCATGGGCCACTCATACACCCAATGCACTTCAGCATCCTACTACATTTTAAATGAAAGCTTCTCCATCTATGCTCTTATCTCGCTGAGATCTTTGTCTATATTAGCCTTGCTTTTATGCTGGAAGTCTTCTCTTGGACCATGTTCATGGCCTTCAATAGCCATCTTCTTCCTCTACCTTCCCTCCTGGAAAGTCTGCTATTTACTCTACAACTGAGAGCATTCCCAGCTTCTCCTACAGCTCAACTGGCTGTCAATTGTCTTTTGCCTACATGAAAATAGATCTCCTCGCTCATAGCATTTCAGTCTGTCTCCTTCTTCTCTCCCACCTGAAATCTATAGACGAAAATTCTCCCTCTGATACCACTTGACGCAGACCCCCACCCTCGGCAGGGTTCGCTGACCTCCCGGTCAAGAATCCCTTGTAATTCCCTGAGATGGATTATCTCTTTCGATTCCCTGCTGAAATCCCATGAACAAATCCATAGGTCCAAATGTGAAACTCAGCCAATGTGCACAAGCATCAGACATGATCTTCCCTCTACGTGACCACTACCCGTCACCACAAGCCTAACCAAAGGCATGTCATGATTTCGCGAGTCAGGTATTTGTATGTGTGTAACCCCAACTCTTCCAACCTTTGAAATGTCGATATTCCAAAATTATCCCTGGACAATCAACGATCCATATCTCTCCTCGATCAATGGTTATGATATAGGCGTGAACTTGGGCCTCGCGAGTTCCCATGATTCTCCCCTTTGACTTCTCTGATGTATGAGTTAGTGAAACGTTGATCGCTCGCCACACATCCCTTTCAATGGACAGTCCCGATGATTTCAGGACTTCACATTTCCCTAATTTGAAAGAATTCTCGCCTCAAATCTTTCGATACCTAATACTCTGAAATCTATTGCCACCCTTCCTCTCATGATGGACGGTTCTGATCTCGTCAAAACTTCTGGACTTCACAAAGTCCACTCTTATGTACACTATCGAAGGGTTTAACCCTCATGCACCTTCCTCCAGATCCATCGGCTGTTGGTCCACGCTCTTAGATCCGATGTCCCAGATCTGTTCTCCTCTGCACGTTCCTCTTGTGTGTTTGGATGTGAGATTAAATGCTCCATATCTCCTCTTCTGTAGCTGATCTAATGGTTGTTGTCGGTCCTCCTCCTGAGCTTGCAATTTCTCCCTGACTTGGAAGATTTCCAATGTTTCAAACGCCTCAACCTTTGATTCCTCTCCTGCGAGCCCAACTACTTGGGTCTCGTCTACGTTTTTGAAATGCTATCCCTCCTAAGCTTTGGATATGTAGCTTATCCTCAACCCTATGCATGCTTGCGCTCTATGTGCAACTTTGTTCTACCTCTCCTGAGCTTGTCTATGGCTTGGACCTTGAAGTGTCTCGGCCTTCTGCTCTTTTCTACAGGAACTTTGTATGCAAAGGAACTATTCCTACTGAGCTTACGAACTTGAAATAGTTTTCTCCCCTACACACTCCTTGTGCTCGACCGACCTTCAACTGGTTGTCTTCAACACTTCATCTGAGTGTTGGCCTAGTGCACCCCTTGCACAAGTCTTTTTCCGGAGTGTTCAACAACTTTGTCTCCTTGAGCTTCAACTTCTCAAACCTTAAAGGTCTATGTCCCTTTTGTCCCTCGAAGAGATGCAAGTGCCCTCTCGGCAACTTCCTCTCAAGCACTCCTTGTTGAGCTTGCAGAGTATTCAACAACTCTGTAAGTGTCTCCCTCCTAGACACTTCCCTTATATCTGAACTCTAAATAGATTTATTCTTACGCATTCTTTGCACTCGCTCGATGCCCTCCTGGTAGAGCTTCACATAACCCTTAGTGATTCTATCTCTCTATGCCTTCCTCTTCACAGTCTTCATCTCCAGAGTAGTCAGTAACTCTGAGGCTTCTTCATGAGTCTATGACTTCTTTGGTGCACTCTCCTAGCATGCTATTTCCTATATTCAACAGAGAACTTATATGTGCACTCTTTGCACTGGCTCACAAAGTCTTCAACACTATGTCATGTAACCCCTTGCCTTGAGCCACAAAGAACCCAGACTGAAATCAACAACTCTAAACAGATAGGAAAATCTATCTATCACCTGCAGACAAAATCTAACATACATCTACAACATTCACACATAAGAGAAACATACACAGTTGATATTCATGAAATATATGCAACACACATAATCATAGGCAGGAAAAAATGCTTCTCTTTATATTAATCTGGATATCTAAAATTTACAATGTGCACAAGCTTTTGGACTGCAACTGAGTCTTATCTCTCTCTCCCTCTCTGCGTATCATAATCTCATCTCATCTACAAAATATAGATACAAAATATGGTCTCCTCAAGCTCTTACCTCCAAGCTACCTACTCTCATTAATTTACATTGAATTACAATCAATGGTTGTCTAGTCCGAATCGGATCTAGATCTTATTAGCCTGTCAACCATTAAAGGCGACTCTATCTACAACTTGTAGAAAGGAAACAATTTGGCTCTTGCAGCCTTACAAACATTTAATTACAATTTAAAATTTAAAAATGAAAGGGCTATCGCCTCTCCCTTCCTTGAATGCACGATGATTTTTTTGTCTAGATGGCACATTGCTGGGTTGGAGTGATGCTCCTGCATCAGGATACCTAAGGAAATTGTTTCAGACAGAGATACAAAGTTTACTTGAAATTTATGGAGGGGATTATTTAAAGGATTTGGTACAAATCTGAATTTTAGCATAGCATACCATCCACAATCATATGGGTAGATAGAGAGATTCAACCAAGTGATTGAAGACATGATGAGAATGTATGTGATGGATAAATCATCCAAGTGGAAAGACTACTTACATTTGGTTGAGTTATCCTATAATAATGGGTGTCAAGATTCATTGAAGATGAACCCATTTGAGGCTTTATATGGTAGAAAATGAAATACTCCAATGAGTTAGTACAACCCGACAGACAGATTAGTACTTGGGCCAGAATTGCTCAAGGACATGGAAGACCAAATGGTTAGAATTAAGAAAAATTTAAAGGCAACTCAAGATAGATAGAAAATTTATGCAAATAAGAGAAAGAGAACTAGAGAATTTAAAGTGGGGGAGTATGTTCTTTTAAAAGTCAAGCCCAAGAAGATCTCATTGAATTTCGATAGTTGTACAAAGATAACAACTAGATTATGTGGTGCATTTGAGATCTTGGACAGAATAGGGCAAGTTGCATACATGCTTGCATTCTCTGCTTCCATGAATTTGCATAATGTATTTCATGTCTCTTTGTTGTAAAAGTATATGCATGATCCTAACCATGTTATTGATTGGAATTTGATTCAGGTAGAGTCAGAGGGAGACTTTCAGGTCCAGCTAGTGCGCATATTGGGAAAAAAAGTCAAAATGCTCTGGATTAGAGTTATAGAGCTGGTAAAAGTTTAGTGGACCTACAATAGTCCTGAAGATTCTACTTGGAAGCATGAATATGCCATGCAGGCAAAGTACCCACAACTTTTTGAATAAATTTGGAAATTTTGATTTCTATTTTGTATATGCACTGAGCATAATGTCAAAATAAAGGTGAGGGGAATGTAATACCTCATTTTTTAGTCCCCATATGGAATAATGTATTTTTTTTATTTGATGGAAGGTCAGAGTGCCCAAAAAATTAAAGAGGCCAGTGTGCCCAGGAAATGTAATGCTATGATCATTATTAATAATGAAATATATCAGTCAGTGCAAGAAACACAAGGACAAGAGTTATATGGGTCTATGATTCCATGAGAGAGAGGGATTAAGGGGATAAGTCATTTTATCATATTTTATTTACCCATAATTGTTTTAATGGAGAGAAGTGGTTACATGTGCTTCTTGGGGAAAGGCCATGGGGTTCTCGATTTTCAAGTATATATTTAAACCCATCTTGTGGGTTGTTTGGGGGTTCTTCTTCACTCAGTCTGTTCATTCATTATTCATTGCTCACATTCTCCATTATGTTCACTTTTTCACTCATTCATTCTTGTTTTTGGAATGGTACCATGGGGGTGAATTATTGAGGAGGAAGCCATTGTTTGTTGGTTGTAGTAGTGATTCGTGTGTTTCAGCCATGAATTAAAGCCTGCATGCCTAAGATGCATTGGCATGTACTAATTTTTATTCACAGTTGCGAGTCCTGAGAGTCCCAGCATGAAGATTATTGACTAGATGCACTAGAGCCCTGGAAGGAGTTGGACAACTTGAGGGACTGCATGGAAGAGAAGGGGGGTCATTCTCTTGGGTTGTACAAGATGGAGAGAAGAGAGTCAGTTTACTTTGGATTGTTGTGTGTTGAGAAACATGTGAGAGCTTGAGTGTTGACTGGTTTGGGAAGATGACTAACACCTTTGAAATATCATTGTGGAATCATAGCCCTGGCTCAGGGGTAAGCTATTGTTGAGACTTGGAACAATAGTTTCTATGGTTGGGTGAAATGTCCTTGGTCTGCAGCCATTTGGTGATTTTTTTCATTAAAGATAAGTGATCTCTATCATGTGTTTCTCTGTTGTATATTTATTTCCGTTGTGTATTAATTATTGTCTTTGAGATTCATATGTTATAACATGCATGATTGCTGGTTATTTCTATACATGGCATGTTTAATTGTTTTTTTTATACTGTAGCATGAATCTTTATTATTGCATGTATTTTTATCATGTTTCTTTCATGCTTATTTAACAATTTAAATGGTATCAGAACTCGAAATCAGTTTCGAACATATTTTTGAGGTAGCGTGCCTGGACTGAGGGTGGCTTGGTATGTTACATTTAGTCTTTGTTGATACAATCTTAACACCTTAATGTGTGTGGCCACCTAAAATAATCCATTGGTAGTTTGTAAAGATATAAAATATTTGTGTACATTACAGAAATACAAGCATACTCTTATTGTTAACATGGTAATAATGGATTTGTAACATCCTCAATTTTAATCCTCTCAAATTATAATATTTTATGATGAGGAGTCGATATGTTTAGGGTGAAGATCCCATATTAATTAATATTGTCAAGGGTTGAACTATGTATTATGTACATTGAAATGATTAATAAAAATAATAATCATTGGTTGAGGTGACAAATCATAGATGCATGAGGGGTCATCCTTGACCCGAGGGGAAATAATGTAATACATATGCATGGATTCTGGGAAAAGATACCGACAATCAAGCAGAAGAATATGCTCTCCTTAATGGAGTACAATTATCTAAGGGGCTTCAATTGCAAAAATTAGCCATTGTTCGAGATTCAAAGAATATTATTCGTAGTATGATCAAAGGGGCCCCTCCTAATGGAAACCTTAGTAACATTATCAAAAAATATGAACTGGACCTAGGAAGCATCCCTCATGTTTCCTTTCATCATATTAAAATGGAGAATAATCACTAGGATGATTCTCAAGAAAATCTAACAGTGAATTTTCCAAAAGGGGTTATT
Organism: Picea engelmannii; assembly: GCA_009831015.1. Classification (NCBI taxonomy): domain Eukaryota; kingdom Viridiplantae; phylum Streptophyta; class Pinopsida; order Pinales; family Pinaceae; genus Picea; species Picea engelmannii. The sequence goes on along the minus strand of ML777598.1, from coordinate 19,749 downwards.
AACATCAATGGTAGCATGTCTCAGCATCAAATCACATAATCAATGCACATCATTTTCAAAGTATAGCATGTCACATGGGTGTCATATCATCACGACTCCCTTGATGTCATAACGGTGTGGGTTCCCCTTCGTATATACATTCCAATTTATGATAACTTCCCATATATCAACCTTGGGAAATCTCTGATCATGTAAGGTGGGATATTTAGGACACAATACATTACAATTATGGAAGAAGGTTTTATTTATGAAATGGATATAGAGTTAGTTGTAGGTTCTAGACATTCTCCATGTCCGCAAACAATCATGATAACGAGTTGGAGTCCTGGTTCAAGTGTGGGTGCAGTCATATTGTTTTGGAAGGGTATGATATCATGCATTCAATTCAAGGATATTATGGTACAATCCATCCTTGACACAAATTTCAATCCATATTTACCTATTAGGATCGGTTGGTCCCCAAGGCCCAAGGACATTTTGGGGCTTATCTTGTCTGCAATATACGTAGGTAAATAATTAAATGTAAAAACGAGGAGGAAACTACAATTTATACTAGTTTATTGGGATATAGTTTCTTTGATCGAAGAAAAAGGTTTTTCATTTTTAATATTATCTTGCAGTTGTGGAACTTTCCTGCATGGGTTCATAAGTGTCCGCAATTTTCAGGTAATTGGGAATGGTCCTCCTCAAGTAGTGTTAAGATCACAATCATCCAGGATTCTAGGTATTATTGCTCCTTGGCTGCACCAGGGAAATTGGTTGATTAGGGGGGGAATGAAGCATCAAGTAAAGGTGTTATAACATCTTCAGTGGATTTTTGGTGTCAACCAAGTCAACATGTCTTGCCAATATTCTCGAATTCAAGACCCAACCTTCTCATTAGAAGCTCTAGAGTAGGAAGTGAAACAAGTTCAGCTAGAATATTGCTCTTTGTCAGCCTAGGTTTCTCAAATTATGGACATCCTCATTCATCATAGATATTCCATGCTCCAAAAGTATGATGAATTGGCTTCCATTATAGCTTAAGTGGAACAAATGCAACATCAGAGGGTGTAGTCTCCACCAGTGCTTGAGGAATTTGTATCTAGTAGTTGTTCTTTCCCAACAACACACCAATCATCTTTGGACTTGAATTATTCAGTGCATGAGAAGGAAATGGAAGATGAATAACCAACCCAAACAAATCAGCTAGGTATTTAATGTATTACAGGACTATATGCATTCTAGGCATGTTTTATTGTAGTTATACTACGAAATTTTGGAATGTAATTTTTTTCGCTAAGACTAGGTAGATATAGGAAAAGATAGGCTAGCAAGAGGATTGTTATGGATGATATATTTGGAACCGAAATATGTGGATGTTTTTGGACCTTCTTGAGCACTTCGACTGCCCATTTTGTATTAATATAATATCTCCCAGATTTTGTAAAAAAAATAACAATCGTTGGTTGTGATAAGAGAAGGATGATAATGATGACGATCTATGATTCCAAAAGAGAGATGATAACAACGATGAGCTATGTTTCCATAATATAAATGATAATGATTGGGGGCTATGATTCCATGAGAGAGGGGGCTAAAGGAGGATCCAAGGGGAAAACCATGTTATTATATTAAGTAAATGCATTTTTATCTTCTAATTTTCCTCTTGAGTGTATGAGAGATCAATAATTGAATTCATGCAAGAGGGTGGGTGTGAGAAGTCACATTCCATAGTTATTGAGAGCATCGGGTTGAACTACAATCAACATTGGGGAGTGTGAGACTAAACTTGTTTGTTATTTCTTGTCTAAAAAGGAAATTTGTATGGAAAAAGAGGTATGTTTTTACATGTTGAGTTTGGGTAGAAAGTGAGGAGATGAGTGCTATAAAGAGCACCAACCATGTTGTGCTTGAAGGAAGTCATTATTTTTGCTTGAAGGAAGTCATTATTAGTCTGTGTTTACAATGTAAATGTGGCATGTGTTCTTGTAAAAACGGGTTGCATACTTGTGGAGCATTTCCTGTTGAGGACATGACTTAAGAGCATTGTGAACGTTGTAGTGAGAACTCTTAGGGTATCTGAGTATTCCTTAAGTTCTCACTATGATATTCCTAACTAACCAAGTGCATTGGATCTCTAAAAGGAGGTGGGAAATCCTGAGAGACTGTGCACAATGAAGGGGCATCCCATTCTTGGGGTTGTGTAGATTGTAGGGAAGAGAGTTGGTATATTGGAACTATTGTTGTAGTAGAATTTGAGTTTTGGGATGATGAATGTGGAGAGTGGACAACCAAGAGGAACATATCTCCTTATGGACTCATAGTCTCAGTTCGAGGGTGGCTTGTTGTTGAGAGAAAATGAACAACAAGTCTATAATTGGGAGGAACATCCTTCGTACACAACCAGTTGGTTATTTTATAAGAAGATAATTTCTTTGTTATATTTATGATGTTCTTTCCACTATGTAAATGAATATTTGAATGCTCTATGTGTTTGGTGTTTTTCTTGAGCAATTACATCTATGATTTAAAATATATCATTACTAACCATTGGTTCATTTTATATGTATGGAGTGTTTTAATTTTCGTCTTAACAAATGCTTATGTTACAAAAGCCATATAACTTTTAGCATTATTTAATTTTAATCAAAAAACTAAATATTACTTCAATTACAATTTCACTTAATATTAAGAAATTATATATATATAATTTATCAATCCATTTTTTTTTTTTAAGAGTAACTAAAATCTACATCGTTTAATTCTAGTTAAAATTAAATTGTTTAGAGATAAAAATAATTTTCAAATTATAATACATCTTTTTATAATAACCAATATTTAGATAGCTTAGACTAATTAAAATGGAGTGTTTAGAGATTGATGAATTATTAGTGTTTTTATATTTTATATTAATATATTTTTTAATGTTATAATTTTAAATAAAATAAACTATTAATATCTACATCCTTTAGACTAATTAAAATGGAGTGTTTAGAAATAGATGAATTATTAGTGTTTTTATATTTTATATTAATATATTTTTTAAAGTTATAATTTTAAATAAAATAAATTGTTTAGAGATAAAAATTGCATTCAAATTATAATCATCATCATAATCAATCGTTTTAGAATAACAAATATCTAAATCGTTTAGAGTAATTAGAATAGATTGTTTAGAGATAGACTAGTTAAATAGACTGTTTAGAGATAGATGGATTATTAGTATTTTTATTAATACAATTATATTTTGGTTACTATTTTAGTTTTACTGAAATTTATGATTGTTGCTTTATATTATGTATCATAGCTAGATTAGGGTGTAGTAAGAAAAGAGATTCAATGTTTTTATTTTATTTTTTTGGGTTGAATTGACGTTACAATTGGCATTATTATAATGTTTAAAAAATAAAAATAAAAATTAATATTTATCAAGATATGTAATTTTTTTATTTGTGAATAAAAAAATAAAAATTTAAAATTAAAAAAATAATATTAACTATTAATTTATATATGTATATAAAAGTAAACGTAGTTCAAGTGATTTAATCTGTTTTGGAAAAGTCTTAAAACAAGTTATAAGGTTGAATGTATCTAGGTACAGTATGAAGATGATGGTTGAAAAAATGTTAATGGGGAACCGAGGAACACATTCATGCATGAGCATGTTTTTGTTCTAAAAAAGCATGCATGTGTTCATGATATTTTAGCTCCAACATCCTCCAAACTATCACTGAGATTACAAAATCGGTGCCAAGTAGGTGTTCATAAGAATGCATGCACACTCTAAGAACATGTGTTTTTATTTGGGAATATTTTTTAAAGTTGCAACTAGTCCATTTCAAATATATTTTGCCACATATTTTAAGGTTTATTGAGAAAATTAAGGAGTGGAAATTGAGGAGAGGTTGACAAAGCATTTCTAGACTTTGTTGACGTGGTTATCAAGTGGTTCTAGGTAAGTATTTTGATTAAATTTGATTTTTTTTAATTTCATAATTTGTTTAAATTATATATAAAAAGATTAATCTTACCTTATTAAATTACAACATACATAATTAACATGGATCATGGAGAAAACCCAAACCCAACATCACCACATGAAGACACACCAAACCCTAAACCAAAACCAACAAACATAAACATTGGAATTGATGCATTTATTATCACCTAAAAATAGCTCAAGAAGATATATGGGTCATCACAAGAGACATCGCCAGTTTAATACAAGAAATGGTATACTCTTAACATTAATAGGTTCCATTCATCAAAGTAAAAAACTATGGAATGTGGGTTTCTAAATATCACCATGGGTTACCAAAAATAAGTTAGTATTATAAGCACCCTACAACATGGGATAACAAAGAAAAAATATTGCCATTAACAGAGTCATCATGACTGTCATCAAGGACATCCACGCTAATCCAAAAAATTACGTATTTATGAAGCCATTTAGATCTAACACACCCTCAACTCATGTGTACTTGAGGAAGCCAACTATCCAGCTCTATGAATAGCTCTAGGACCACTCAAATGATAGAGGATCCACTTCTATGAAATATCCCCTTTAAAATTTGGAACTAGATAGATAAAATCTTGAAGAGAGCCTATACAAGAATTCCTTGAGTATACACTAAGAAGAAAAAATCAAGTGCATTGTTAGGATGTTATTTTGAGCTTAGAGAATCCTAATTTCTCTTAGGTCCACTCACACATCCATAACCGATATTTCTTGGTGCATCAAATGTCTCTTCTCTTGAGATATTGGGCACATTACTTCACGTCATTTTTATTTTGTTTGAGAAAAGAGAGAAATTGTTCTAAAAGTGAACATTAAAAACCCTTCCAAGGAGGAAGAAGGGAGCTAATTTTCTCACCAACTTTCGTACGATGTTATCAATATATCATTTCCATTGGTAACAATTATCATTGTCTTAGTTTTTAGTTTTTATGTTTATTTCTCATTCATCTTATTATTTATATTTATTTTCATTATATGTTTCATTCTAGTTCACTAACTGTAACACCCCAGGTTTTGAGCCCCCATTTTAAATAATGTATTGTTACAATGATGAGAGGCCACAGTGTCCAAACAATTATTAAAAGGACAGTGTGCCCAAGACATGTAATGTTTTTTTTATCATTATTTATAAGAAATACATGGTTGGCCGCTAGACGGACAACGACTAGATTTATAGGGGGCTATGATACCACAAGAGAGGGGGCTGAGGGGATACATGTTTATTCCTATTTTAATTACCCTTTTTTTATAAGGAATGGGATCAATTACATGAGCTTCTTAGGGAAGGCCAGGAGGTTCTTGATTCCCCACGAGAGATACTTAAATCCATCCTTGGTCTGATTGTGGGGTTGTTCGTTGGTCATTGGTCATTGTTCGTTGGACTGATGGCTTGTTCGTTGATTTCCTGTACACTCATTCATTTCCCTCGCGCAGTTCCATGCACTCACTTACCCATCCATTGATCCATCCTCACCTGCATCTTGGCTTGGAAAGCGAAAGGAACTGCTGAGAATTAGCCACAGGATAGTTGGATGTAATGGTCGTTGGTGCAATCCATCCATGACTTGGGGCCTACATGTCTGAGATGCATTGGCCTGTGCCCTATTTTTCTCACAACTGTGAGTCCTGAGAGTTCCAACATCGATATTCTAGACCATCTGTGCTAGAGGCCGCAAAATAAAAGGAGAGGGACTGCCTCAGGGACTGTGTGGCAGAGAAGGGTGGAGGTCCATTCTCGTGGGCGGTACAAGCTAGGTAGAAGAGAGTTGGGTACTTGGATTGTTGTGGGTGCTAGGAAGCCTGTGATATATTGAGAGATGACTGGTTTGGGAACCCAATTACACTCTGGAACCATCCTTGTGGATTCATAGCCCTGGCTCGGGGGTGACACTGTTGTTGATATTTGGAGCAGTGTTTTCTACGGTTGGGTGGAATGTCCTTGGTCTACAGCCAATTGGTGTCACCTTTCTATAAAGATAAGTGCTTTATGTTGTGATATTATTATCTCTGTATAAATGTATTTTGTTGTGTGATGAAGTCCCCCCTTCTCTTCTAAGGGCTGCAGGACCTCTCGGTCTAGTATCGATCAAGAAACTGAGTTTGATTGACTCTTCAGGTCTCTGCTAGACCCCCAACCCACTTACACAGGTCCTTTCTCCAAATGTGTCGGTCATATGAGACCCACGGGTTCTCTCCTGAGCATTGTCCAACTTACACTTGAACCGACACTAGCTCCTCCCGAAATCAACACCTTACCCTCTGTGACCATGACTGTGACCACTCACCTAACCAACATGTGTTTCATGACTTCACGTGTTGGTTGTTTATACCTGTGTCAACCTTGACTCTCAGACTCCCAAAATGTCGATATTTCGGATCACCAAATCAACGGGCCATAATCCCCATGATCCAACAGTCTTGATTTTCCTTTTCACATATCGAGACTTCATGTTTCATGAAGTTGGAGGAATGTTCACCTCCCTTCTCCTGATATTCAAACTCCTGATATCTCCCCGAGAAACCAACAGTCTAGATCTGCTGGGTGGCCTATCCCGAGCTTGTTGACTGGTCAGTAACCTTTTGGGGACCAAAAGGTCTTTTTGTGGGGAGGTGTGATCCGAAATCGGATCCAGAAGCCTGATAGGGCTTGAAAAATGCTCAAAACTGAAAGTGCTCGGAATGCGACGAAACCT
>ML777597.1:895577-907604 GCA_009831015.1 Picea engelmannii | reverse complement strand
TTCACATGACACCCATACAAAGTAAGGACATGAGAGCGAAAGGGTTATTGCAAAATTAGAAAAGGAAGAGAGCGATAAAGTATACCAAGCACAGAGCGAAGATTACAAAAATTGCAGAGGCTACTAAGCTCAGTGGGCGATCAAATTTTACCACCATGGCACCACCAAAGAAAGAGGAACTGAGCCAAACTGCTAGACATTCCAAAGTTAGGACCAGAGTATAAACACAATTGCAGGAAAGCGAATAAAAACCACCAGACGTCATCAATGTGGACAAAATACCATCACCGGATACAACACCAATGAACCCCACACCCATTGTGGAAGAAACCCAATAGACAGTACTAGAAAGAATGGACATGGATATGATGGAAGGAGGGTAGGGATAACATAATGAAGAAATAGGAAGCCAAGCACAACCAAGAAACCCTGAAGAAGCCCCAAAAGTCAATGGGACGATGCCAAATTCGGAAACAACAGCTGAGCCAGACGAATCACAGACAACCGTGTCAGAACATCCACAGGAGGGAGAAGTGGAAGATGTCATGAGTTGGCTGGAAAAGTATGCTCAAGAAGTACTGATGGAGGCCAGATCCTTGATTCAGCCACCACCACAAAAGGAGAAGCAGACAGTACCTAGGTCACCGCGCAAACAACCTGCCGCAACAATTGTTTTACCGCACATACCAGAAGGGGTCTGGATAAAAGAAGATTTGTTAGGGTATATAGAAAAGCTCAAATAATAAGACCATGATGTAATAGACACAGATAAGTTCCCAGACCATGATGTGGGTCTAGATATCTTTGGGGAACTAGTTAATCAACCACTCCAGTGGGTAGCAGGATTGGCAAAAATAGGGATTTTAGGTCTGCTATAACTACCACACTTTGGTAGAGGACAGTATGCAAGTAGTTGCGTCAAGACATTGATGGCGGTCACACATGGAAGAGATATATGGCTGGACAATCCCATCTCGATAGATGTAGATATCATTGCACACATTACAAGGCTTCCATCATGGGGCATGGATCTCGCACAATTTCTCGACGATAAAACAACGGAGAAAGCACTCGTGGAAGAGATGAAAAAGAAATATGACACTGACAGGGGGATGTGTAGAATCATCATCAAACGAATCAGCGACATCATGACAAAAATGGCCGCAAAGATCATGGCCTGCAAGCTACTCAGAAAATGTCACGAGGAAGTCCCGAATGGGGTTGTCACAGTTGCATCATAGTGTGCTGAGGGCACCACAGTCAGTTGGGCCCTATATCTCTTGAATCTGTTTCTAGATGATAACGCAAGATATGGGGAAACGATTTCACTACTCATGGCTACTCATGTTGATAGCCATTATGGGATGGAAGGAAATGAAATATTGATAGCCACTAGACCCAAACCTAATCATGGAGCAAGATACTTATCGCTTGGCACCGTTTCGGATGCCAGGAACAAAAATATGAACACAACTATATTCGATGGATACCTACGCAATATAGAGGAGGCCATCGCCAACCTCTGGAGAATAAAACTATAGGATGTTGCCTACTATTAGGGCATAGCCAAATTCAAGGCCACTCGACATGCGATGTGGATCTAGGCGCGGAAGGACCCCAACAAGTAATGCCTAAAACTATGCTATTGCATCACATAGGGGAATATATAAATGACCATCAAGTATTGGGAAGACGATTGGAGGATTCCAGTCCTCACTAGAGACATACCTATAGGGGTAGGGGAAGAGGAAGCAAGGCAAGAACATACACGTGATGAGGAGGCAGGACAAGAACAGACACAACCTCAGGAATTCACAGTGCCCGAGAAACCAAGGACGGGTCAGAGCAAGACAAAGCAGACGAAAGGGGGGACATCTAAGACAAGAACCCAAAAGGGGAAGAAGAATAATACACAAGCGCCCAAATAACATCAGAAACATGCCGAGGCAACGTAGGGGACTACACCAAGTCCTAATCCACAAGAGTCAGACCCAACTAAGCGATAAGCTACTCAGACGGACTGTGCGCGCAAGAAGACGAAGGCGCATAGAACACCTCTTGAATACACAATCACAGAGGATGATGCAGACATGGTAGCCCAAATGGTCCATGATCGCACATTCAAGGATTTTGAGAATGTTGTGTGCCACATGGATAGAATTTAAGAAGAACTAGCAAACATGCGACAACTTCTTAAGCATATCGGAGAAGCATAAGCATCTGACAACAACATAGAAACAAACCCATCAGTAGCACAGACATGAGGAGAACCTGAAGCAAACAATCAAGATACATTCCAAAAAACACCACAACCGAGTACAACATTTCATGTTACACCCAGCATGTTGTGCATGGATGAGATCTTGGGGCAGACACCCCTAAAAGACTTAGCTCAATTACAGTTGGTATTGCCACGGATACCAACCAAGGCCCTATATAAACTGCAGGTTAGTGTAACACAGGAAGTACAATATCACACACAGATAGACGTAGCAGAATTAGAGCAGGAAAAAGAAAAGCAAGAAGAACTGGAATTGATATATGAGTAGGCCAAGCTCAAGACCAAAGAGAAGAGGGAAGGCGTGAATGAATTGGAACAAAAATTGGTCGAAGCTTATGAGAAGATTCCAAAGATCACGCAGAGGGCTTCACTCATGGAAATAGAGAATATTGATCAGATTAGGAAGACACTCGATCAATATCAACAAGAGATCGAGAATCTCCACAAGCAGCTCACACCTACCACTCCACCAGAGGTAAGGGAGAAAAGGAAGCAGGAAGAAGTAGAGCATATACAAGAGATAGAACGACAGTTAAGAAAAGTAACCGACTTGTTCGAAAAAGCAACACAACTATGGACGAAGCTAGAGGAGGATCAACTGGTCCAGCAGTGGGGCATATAAGAATAAAGGATAATCACAGCTATCCAAGACCTCAAGCAGAGAAAAAATACAATGTCAATCACGAAGCACATCAAAGGGGCGCAGGATATGAATACATTACAGGAAGAAATCATCATTGTGTAGATGCAGAAAAAGGAGTGCTAGGCTCAAATGGAACCACTCCAGGAGCGAGTAGTAGAGGTCATTACACAGGAAGAGGAATCCAAGACACATATGGCACATACCCAGGCAGAGTGTGCAGGGTTGATCAGTGACGAGATTGCAGTACAAACAATAGACACACTCAAGGAGAAGATTGCGTAGGTTCAAATGCAAGAAACAAAGCTTAGGGAGAATTTCCAGACGATAACTAGGGAAATCGACGAAGCACAAAAAGGTTAGGTGGCTCAGGACGAGCCACATGTTAGTGTTGGGGGCTTGCTATAAGCAGGACCAAACAAAATGTAAGGATATTTTTGGAAAGAAGGCATGCAAGAGGAAAGCGACAACTATAAGGAAGAGCATCATGCACGCGTGCATGAAAGACCTAATGTTGTTAGGGTTAGGATTTTTGCAATACATTGTAATGGATGGTGAGCTAGAAATGTATAAATGTAGATACCTAGGTCTAAGAGGGGGGGGCATTTTCTATTGTATGTGAGACCGTATTTTGTAAGGGACTAAGATCTACGACTGTACAAGAGTTAGAGGTATCAAGAGACTTTTTGTAACCCTTTTTGTAAGATGTTGAGCTAAATGAGAGTCAGGAGGGTGGATCTTGAGGGTTAGATCATAGGATGAGGAGCCTAGTGCGATCTATTTCAACTCATAATAGATCTCGAACCAAATAAGAGGGGTTGTAAAGTGCACGACGCTATAGTTTTTGAACTTCCATAATAAAAGAGCTAAGATCCAGATCTTTGTGGACGTATCCTAGGAGGGGGTGAACCACAGTAAAACCTGTGTTATGTGAGTGGATGCATGTGTTTCATTACTATTTTCAAGTAGGTATTAGTATGATAAATGAATGAGTTGATTATATTCCATGAATAATCATGAATGAAAGTTTATTGAGTTAATAAGCTAAATAGAACTCTTAGTGCACACTTCCCAGATCCTCACTTAATCCTAGACTGCAAACACTTGAGTATTGTAGACACCCATTAAGACTATCTCAGGTGAGACTGTGCAGTGCACTTTGTGCATTGTGTTGTCTTCTGGTTTACCAGGAGGGCCGATATTTTTAGAGGCTTTGTTGGAATCCGAGGAGACATGAACCTTGGGTCAAGCATATTAAAGGTATAAACTCAGACATATAAATAAGAACCAACAATATTCCAATCGAAACAATCTTGTGCTGATTTGATAAACTCAACTGATAGGTGACCAGATCAACCTTGGTTTTCCCATCATCTCCCATATCATCTTCATAAGGACGTTCACATCAGATCCTAGATCCAAGATGATATTATCCACATCATAGTCTCCTATATGTGCATCAAGTCAGAATTCCCTATTCGTCCTTTTCTTGCACTGTACCTGGTTAACTTCTCGCTATGTAACATGTGTATATTTATCTTGTGCACACTGGTCGATCATCTCACACAACAAGTTTAATGCAATTTCATTCTTTATTAGTTCTAAACAACTCTTTAAGAAACTCTTCAAGGTACTTTCCTTCTTAACTAAAATTTATGTAATAAAGTGGTCATAGGATGGAGGCATGTCATACACAGGTGGCATAGTCATTGCTCTCCATTCTTTTTCTAGAAACTCCTTCCTTGCTTTATTATATGTGTCTCTCTCTTTTCTAGGGTCAAACATCGGATGAGGTTGTGTAGCTTTCCTGACCCACTGGTCGGTCTGATTTCCTTGTTCTGTCGCACCAGCTCATGTTCTTGCTCCTCCGCACGTAACTGCTACTACCCTTGGTTGATAATCATGTTCTTCCACTGCTATCATATTCACATTATGGTTTCTTTTCTCTTGCCACTTCGTGATCAACTGCAGATAGTATTTTGTCGCATGATCCAACTATCTATAGTATGTGCATGTCATACAAGGATTCTGAAAATATCATGCCAAATGTCTAGGATGGTTACAATTATAACAGATAATCGGTCCTCTTCCTTTTTTTAATGCTCATCTTCCCCGATMTTTGAATCCTACTCTTCCTCCTTGATTGTATCCCCTGTTGAGAAATACTGAGAGGGGGGGTGAATCAGTATTTGAGCAATAATTATTTTTCTCCTGTTTTCACTAAAAACCTTAGGCTACTTTATAGAGACAAGAGTGCATCCAGAGATCTTTCATTATTCATCAGATGTCTATTAAGCAATAACACAGTGTAGTAAAGACAAGMAAACCAACACACATGAGTAAGACACATGAACACCAGGATTTTAAGGTGGAAACCCAAATCGGGAGAAAACCACCGCTGCCGTTGTTTCTGTCTTCATTGATTATTATTAAGAAAACATTCTACAACAGTGTACTAGTGCAGACTCATACTAGTACGCAGGCTTCTACCTGAAGAAGGCTACAACCTTCTCTCATTTACCATCCTTTCTTGGAAGGGAGCTTCAACCCCCTGAAGAGAGCACCAGTTTCTACTGGTAGGATGCTTCTATTGAAGGGTTAAACCCTCAGACTCACTGCTGACCACGTTTCATTAATTTTCACACTGGATCAGTAATAATATGTGTTGTTGAGCAGTTCAGATCTATTGTAACTTACCGGGATTCATTGTAGTTCTGCCACCTGCACAAATTACCTCAGTGATCTGTAGATGTGCCTACTGTCAGGAAATGGATTCCACATCCTCCAGAAGGGACCCCTGCTACCTATCACCATCTTTTCCGTCCTTACCGTCCTTACCGTCCTTACCGTCCTACTTCACTTCTTCGGATCACTCGTAGAAAGAGCATCGACCCCTTCTTAAACCCATGGATCCAGGACACATTCAACGCTCATCGGGTCCCATATTTATTGCTCGGGGGAAATTGGGTCCCTCTTTTTAAAAATTTGGATCACACCTACGCGCGCCTTTTTAAATCAGATTTCGGCATTCCATACGCTAGCCCTCCTGAGCTTAGCTCCCGGTCAACGTGACCGTCACACCGTGACCACAAACTTACCCCGTCGGGGCTCCGGGATTTGTGATGCTTCAATGAATACAACCACGGGATTCCCGATCGTCCAAATACCGACGCTCTGTTACGCTGACAGTTGGCCTCCACTAATCGGGGTTTCATGGATCGTGATTCTGACTTGCACAAACCTCTTGTCAACGGGATCCCCGATTTCCCGATGAACAAAATGTCAACGACGCCCGATCCTTTGCCACGCATCCTTCTAGATGAATGGATCTGATTTTTCCGAGGTTTCGAGACCTGCAACTCCAGAGGCCTGGTGTCTCGGATCTCCGATGCGCACGATCGCGTGACACGTGTCCTTCTTCAGACGGACGGCTCAGATTAACTCTCAGGATTTCGAGACTTGTGTCAATGGTCTAGATGCGATCTTTATTCAGCGGCTGTGATTAAATCGCGAAATCGCTCATCGCGAAATCGACATTCCTGATGTCAAGTGACTTTGTCATTTCAAAGTCCCGATCGCCGATGCCTATGCTGACATCACACGTGGTTTGACACGTGTTAGATCCTACCACATGTCACTCTGATTCGTGACTTACATGTGCCTGAAGTGTTGAATCTGCCTGACACCTGTCATTCCCTGGTTGTGCCACGTGTCCCTAGCTGATGTGGTCTGCTGTCGTGAGTTGGATCAACGGTCTAGATCACATGTTGATTTGACGGTCTATATTCAATCGCGATTTCGCATATCGTGAAATCGGGGTTTTCGTTGCATTGTGTTCTTTGCATATTGAAATCCCGATCCCCGAAACTCCGATGAGGCCTCCTGTCGAGCTTCTCCTGATGGCGCCCGATTGCTGCCACGCTTCCTCTACAAGTGGACGGTTCCGATCTCTGCTTGATTTAACGGCTGCGATCAAGTCGCGAAATCGCATATCGCGATTTCGGGGTTTTCGTTGTCGAATGAATTGGATAGTTAAAAGTCTCGATCCCCGATTCTCTGATGGCTTATCTCCCTCGCAGCTTCTGCAGATCTGACGACTGTCAGCGACGCTCTGCAAAAATCATACGCGCCCATCCAAAATTCAACCATACACTGATTTTCTAACATGAAAGCTCTTCTTCCTCCTTTGCCTCATCCTTTGCCATCAATGACAATATTTCCAACATCCCCTTGGATTATTATATTGCGTTACCCCTCCTCCTGATCTATCTTTTCATCTGAGGTGCATTCTTTCATTATATCGGGTGTGCAATATTTATGTTCGTCATGTCCCACAAAATTACAAAAATTACAAAATAAGCTTCTGGAAGTGATCCAATACTTCTGCATCAAAGGATAGGTGGTTGGGTGATGACCCATCGTTCTGCATATCTCACACCATACCCCTCCTCCTGTGGCCAAGGAATTCATATCTCCTATAGCCAAATAATTTGCAAAGGTTGGACACTCATTCTTATGATGTCCTTCCTTTTTGCATGTAACACACCTGAATTCTTTGCGCTTTTCCTTCCCCTTAGCAAGTTCCTACAACTAAATTTTCAATGTTGCTAACTACGACTGAACCTGAGCCCTCCTTGTGACATTCTCTCCTATAAGGGATGCTTCCAACTTCACAATGATCTCTAGTTCTTTTAACTATAACGTAATCTTCTGCTGCATCAATGGGAAGTGTATATGTGGTAACAATCCTGCAATCAACCATTCCCTATGCTACTCATCTAGAATCAAGAAGGTTAAACGATCCATCAATATATTGAATCTCTGATCAAAATCCCATACCGATTCATTCTACAACTGCTTGATCTCTTTTAGTTCAGTAATACACTCTGAATTAGACTTCGATTTCTGGAACTTTTTTAACATGTCTTGCCTGATGTCTACCAATGTTCTAGTTTATCACACAGGTGCAATGGATTAATATCATATACCTGAGTAATGCGCGGTCTCTGAATTTTGTCATTAACTGCATGATTTTCATATCTTCATCTTGGACCTGCTTCATCATCTTATATTTCTTGACAGACAAATAAGTGTTGTTCCAGATTTTTTTCCTTGCTCTGTGGAAGACATGCATTCTCAAAGAGGGTTCTACCCCCACCATTGTGTACTGCATAATATTATTCCTCGGTGTCGTTAACTTAATCTAATTTATCACACTACTTCCATTACTCTGACTCCCTTTACTTCTATCCTTTCTTTTTTAACTAAATGGAAGTTTTCACGAAAAAATTCAGATCTTACCTCAGACCTTGGAGACACACACGAGGTCATCGGTTCGACATAGATTCTAGCCTCAGTGGGGCTACTGGTATGTAATGGATCTCCTTCTGATGGACTGAGATGATGNACTAAATGGAAGTTTTCACGAAAAAATTCAGATCTTACCTCAGACCTTGGAGACACACACGAGGTCATCGGTTCGACATAGATTCTAGCCTCAGTGGGGCTACTGGTATGTAATGGATCTCCTTCTGATGGACTGAGATGATGTTCCTTTTCCTTTCCCTTCCTCGCTATGCACGATATTCCTTTGATTTGTAGTGTTACACCGATGTCTCTTTCCTCAAACTCACTGTGCTACCCTTCTCTATAAACTACAATCCTCTTCCGAAATCGTTTTCTACTACAAAAAACTCCAATCTCTTGTTTCGTCACACCTTATTCTTTTCTTGACATTATCATCCCATCCATTCCTTATTTATTCTTTCTTGCATCCCTCTCCTCCATACTCTCATACTATCCCCTGGTCATCCCCCATCCCTTATCTGCGTGAAGGCACCTAGCTACTAGGGAGATTAGATTCCAACTTCATAACCCCTATCACACAATAGCATATTGACCCAAGTAGATAGTGATTTCAAATATCTTCCTCACAAACCTTTAAATAACTCCCTCTTAGTACCATTGTATGATTGAGTACACTCTATAGAAAATTTAGTAATATAACCCCCTAATATACTTTCCAACCAAAAATCAACTACGTGAGAGATCCAATTACTTACGGTATTAACTTGATGGATCAACTTGGGTGTCTAACTCCTTGGAAAAACAGTGAAATTTTTTTCATTCTTTTCAGCTAACCTCTCTAACCACTCAACCGAAACTATCAATAATTCTACAAATAAAATATCATGTAAGTCTGTAAATACATACCTATGTAACCAATTTTCTGAGATGATTCACGGGTTATTATTTTGATCTCTGGAAAACTCACACTCCTTCATCTCTAACCACTATCCTATATCTTCCTTATTCAACCTCCATATTTCCTTCAGTTGTAGATCTTGGTACCGACAACATAACCATTTTTTGGTGCGTAGTGGGCAGACCCAGGATTCAACATGATTTTTCCAACAAAACCCTCAGATATCGGCCCTTTCAACATCACCTACAAGCATGTCAAGTCTCACTTGAGGTATCTATGGGAACTCTAGGAACCATATTTTAGAAGTGATGAAGAAATGGGAGGCAATCCTTATAACCATTCTACCCATCATTTGTTTAAGATTCCTTATATCATGTGTGTAGAAACATAGTAACAAGTAACATATTCATAGTAACAAAACATATATCATATGTGTGAAATAAACAAAACATCAAACAAATCATAACACATGGACAACATGATTAACGTGGTTCACCCAAGATGGGCTACGTCCACAACGACTGACTTCTTATTATATTATTTAGAACATCCATTATAAAATATTCGCACTGCAATCGTCATGTCTCATACAAATTTCCCTTGTCATTATCCTATTCGCCTACTCACTATCTAAAACCATATCCCTCTCTCTCTCTCTCTCTCTCTCTCTCTCTCTCCTTATCTATCCCAAAGCCCTTACATATTTATACGATTACAATAGGTATTAACCCATATCGATGGACCCAAAATGCCTAACAACTTCCAACGATCTTCCTTCTTTTGCGCACGTTGATCCCTGCATGGGAAAGTGCACCAACTACATTTCCTTGTTTTGCGCATGTTGATCCCTGGTTGACCTTTCATTGTGTTCACATGGTTTTCTCCTGCACAGTTCCCAAAACTGGTCCCCAAAATCCTGTCCGAACAATAACTGTCACTATCATCATCCTCATTAGATGAGGTATTATCGTTTCTAGAATATAGAATTTTCTTCTTGAAAAATCTTCCTTTATTTCTTTCCTTGTCTCTTTTCTAATATTTCTTTTCTTTCTTAGGAACTTATTCTTCATCACCATCTGAACCCATTGCATAAGGACATTTGGAAGCAAAATTGCCAATTTCACAAAAATTAAAACATTTGAAAGGAATCTTACCTTTTCACTTGCCAGATCGTCTTTTCAACTTTCTCACAAAGTGAGTTTCTTCTTTTGAATCATTGTTGCAACTGGAGCATGGTTTTTACTTTTTTTTGTTTTTTCTTGTCTTTTTGGAAGATTTGGAAGTTTCTTCCCTTCTGGATGGATTTTCTTGTTTAGTTCTCATTTCATAAGTTGTAAGAAATCCATGTAGTTCATCCATGCTCAACGTATCCATATCTAATCTTTCTTCTAAATATGAGATCTTAGGATCCAATCTCATTGGAAGATACCTTAGTATCTTTTGAACAATTACTAGATTTTCAATCTTTTCTCCTAGTCCTCTTATGGTATTCACATTTTCATCAAGTCGGAGAAAGTAAGCAACAATGTCTTGATCTTCCTTCATTTTCAAGTGTTCAAATTGTCCTCTATAAGTTTGAATCTTGTCCCCTTTGACTTTATCATCTCCTTCATACACATTCTTGAGCTTGTCCCAGATTTATTTTGCTGAGGTACAATGCATAACCTTGACAAATTTTGATCCTATTATACCTCCTATAATAATATTCATATCTTTTGCATTAATTTCATAGAGTCTTCTTCCATATGAATCTGTTGGAGTAGAAGTTGGTACATTGTATCCATTTACTACAACTTGTCAAACATCAAGTCCTTGTACCTGTAAAAATAGTTTCATTCTAATGCTCCAGAAATCATAGTTCAGTCTATCAAACAATGGTAATCCATTCTTGGTATATTCTCCTTGCTTATCCATGAGTCTTATTGGGATGTACATTCCAGTGGTTAGACTGTTCTTGAAGGAATCTCATTCTGATTCCAATTGTTGGAGTAATCAACAATACTGAGAGGGGGGGGGGGTGAATCAATAATGACCAATTTTATTACTCTTTTTACTTTTAAACTTGTAATTGCATACACAATCAAATATGCATAGTACACAGATATTTTTACGTGAAAATCCAAATGAGAGAAAACCATGGAATATTTTGTACTAAAGAGTATATCCAATTTATGTGCACCTACACAAAGGAAGCACCTACTCCTTAAATTTACTAGTAGCAACTAGAAGGAGGCACCAACCCCCTTGTGAGCACCAACTTGCACTTCTCGGGCACTAACCTGAAACTCTGTTAATGAGAAAGCACCAACTTGCTGAATGAAGACACTAGTTTTCCCGTGCAACACCCAACCACCCTGATAATAATATTGAAAAATAACCTTTACAATATTCTTCAATACGTCCTTCAAAGGACTCAAGTACAACTCATTGAAAAGTACACAATCTTGCAAGCTTAAATACATTGCCTTGATAACTGGAGAAGATAGATTTTATTACCCTTGATCAATACTTTTCATCTATTTCCTTCTCTACCTTCGTTGGGTCATATTCGTGTAAAAAAAACCCTTAACTTTACCAAAAAAGAACCCTTAATCTGCTCCAAAACAAAACCCTTAACCCTGTTGGACAACTGAGAGGGGGGGGGTGAATCAGTTGTTACTGTGCTTAAACAATTATGCTTCTTTTAAACTCTTTGCAAAAACACTGAATGATGATCACAATAATGCAGGGAAATAAATAATGGCACTTTCAACATCATTCACATATATGAGAAACACAGAGACAGATATTTCCCGAGGAAACCCATACAGGGTAAAAACCTCTTTTTATTTATATGATAAGTAATAGTTACATTCTTTACATTATCATACATATGAGCACCAAATCATAATGAGGTTACAA
>ML777597.1:847971-886370 GCA_009831015.1 Picea engelmannii | reverse complement strand
ATTTTACGAGCCAGATACTCCTTGCCAACGTTAATCAAAGATTGTATTGAATCAGTCAAGGAGTGCCACCTGTGTCAGATCTTCTCTCGGAAGATGAGGGCACATCCCACTCCCATGTTTCATGTCATCATAGTTGGTCCCTTCACCAAGTGGGGGATTGATTACACTACATGCAACCCTCCTTCAACAACGGGGCATCATTATATCATTGTAGTCGTAGACTACTTCACGAAGTGGGTCGAAGCTATGCCAACGTTTAAAGATGATGGAGAGACTGCAGCTCTCTTTTTGTTCAACCAGATAATCGCAAGGTTGGGCATCCTGAGAGAGATTGTCACTGACCATGGCAGTCACTTTCAAAACCAAATGATGACTGAATTAACATCAAAGCTTGGGTTGCAGCAAGAACATTTGTCACCCCACTACCCCCAAGTGAATGGTCAGGTGGAAGCTCTAAATAAATCTCTTAAGACCATCCTACAGCGAACGATCAATCCGTCCAATTCAAATTGGAATTTGATGCTATACTTGGCATTATGAGCTTATCGAACGTCTACTAAGACTACAACCGGTTTCTCACCCTTTCAACTCGTTTATGGGTTGGAAGCAGTATTGCCTATAGAATGCCAGGTCCTGTCCCTAAAGTTGGAAGTACAGCTACTGCCAGACACTTCTCCACTTGAAGAGAGGTTATTATACCTTGAGTAGCTCAATGAGCAGCGTCATGATGTGGCCTTGGCCAATGAGTCTCGTAAACAAAAAGTCAAGTGTTAGTATGATCGGTCTGTTTGTCGTCGGATTTTCTCTAAAGGTGACCTTGTCCTGGTCTATGACCAAGATAAGGACCCCCTGGGGGCAGGCAAGTTCAAACCCAGGTTGTTCGGACCTTTCATCATAAAATAGGTTCTAAAAAAGGGCGTTTATCATCTGGTAGATTTTGAGGGACATACTTTGGCAGAGCCTAGAAATGGGCTCTACCTCAAGAAGTATTACTCATAGGTAGGTCACCTTGGGTAACGTTTTGTAACATATGTATAGTATTTGTACTATTACTTTTTGGTTTCTTTTGGTTTTATGGACGTGTCATTTTTTATGTTATCTTTTGTCACTATGGAAGATATCAAGTGAATCAGAGGTGTTCATTGGATACGCAAACGGCACTAGCTAGCACACTCGGAGGCTTGCCTCCACAGCTTGGGTAATTTTTACACCTCAGGGCCAGTTATTATCTTCAGGAGGTATATGTCTAGGCGACACCACAAACAATGTCATCGAATACAACACAGTTATTGAGTTTCTTCGTGACGCTTTGTCATTTGGTATCTCTCACCTCTGGGTCTATTTAGATGCTCAGTTGGTTGTGTCTCAGTTAAATAGAGTCTACTGTGTTCATGATCCTACTTTACACCGACGATTCCTTAGGGTATGTCTCTTAGAACGAAGCTTTGATTATATTACATATTTTCATGTTCCTAGGAGATTAAATCAGGTCATAAATACTCTAGCTTATCAAATTTTAGATTGACATCTCACACACATATAAGAAAGACATACACATGCACATGTAAAATACATTTTTAAAAAGAAAATATAATCCATAAGACATAAAAAGACATAAAAATCCATATATAAAATCAAAATCATCAGAGTACATATGTGGGCACAAGCGCCTAAAAAATACGACCAATAATGAGTCATGGGGCTTATGCCCTCAAAAAAATACAAGTAGTGCCCTCGGCACGTGAAAATTCCAGCCTAACTAAGGATGGGGCCTGCGGTCCCTGTTGTAATAATCAATGGTGTTTTCCAAACGTCAAAAAATCCGAACCCATGTCTGTGGCGCCCCCACTAAGTGAGGCTGCATAGATGGTGGCAGATCCTCAATCTCTGCCATGGGGACTATGTGAGTGAGCAAGGTAAAACTTCGCTCTACTCGTCTCAGAACCCTCTCAGCCTCACCGGCTGGAAGCTCTCCTGCTGTTGTTGGTCCCCCTATGGCGATAGGTGCATCCCCTAGACGAGGACGCTGCCTTTTCCTCGCATAATCCTCTGGTTGCACTGGCCCCACATCTGCACATAATAAACACATATCTGTCAAATGCCCTGGTATAAAAAAAATGATATATATAAAAAACAACATAAAAATTACATATGTTTAACAAAAAAAAAAGACAAAAACAAGCTTACCCATCTCTCCTTGCTCCTCGCTAGGAGGTGCCGGTATCTCAGGATCTCTCAAGAAGTCAATCCCAACATAAGGGTAATCCTCTATGACTGGGATCTATCGCGACAACCAAGAAAAAATTTCATCATCAAAGGACTCATTGGTCCTTCCTCCCCCCCTGTTGTGGCAGCAACACCGCCCATCTACATATCACGGGAAGAGAGGCCTGATGCCCTCGTACCACCTCTCGAGGGCTGAAACTGGGCAGTCTTTCAAAGAAGAAAGAGAAAATAATCGCTCCAAACCTGAAGTTCCTCTGAGTCCGCAACCGACAGTCTGTTAGTTGCCTCTTCATACAATCCAGCAATGTGGTGCTCCAATCAAAAATTTGTGCATTTAAGCACTGAATTGCACAGTTCATCTATGCACGGGACGCATGATACAAAGCCACAAACCCAGTAATCCGCCCGATGAGAAACACAATCTCTTGCAGTGCTAAGTCTGAGATCTTGCTTATCGGCACTTGCGAGCTCATCTGGTCTGTACCCGCCTCACAATGGAGTCCAATCAACTCTGATATATTGTGAGGCCCAGAGGGAAACGTACGAAAATTGACTGGTTCCCCTCTCCTGGAGAGGCCAGATAGAAAGCATATATCCTCTGTTGTTGGAACCAACAACTACCCCTCTAGCATAAAGGCCTTTGCGTCGAGATGCCAATAATCAACCAAGGAATTCAGTAGCCTAGGTTGTGCTTGCATGAAAGGACACATAATTTTTTTTAACAATCCACATTGCATTAACGCARCAACARCATTAGGGTCTTCCCCAACCAGCGCACTAATATCCTCATGCTCTCTTTCTCTCCAGTGCACATACATCCTGCACATGGGCAAAGTTTAGGAGGGTTAACTCTTGCTTTTTTAATTTTTTTGCACTAAATGGAGGGTCCAAGCGGGCTGTTGTGATGACAGTTTCATGTACACGCGATCTTCCATAAGACAGAGTGAGTGTACACGCGGGCTGTCATAGGATAGCCCACATGGAAGTAGGGTCGACCTTTTGAAGGTCGACGCCCCACAAAAAAATGAAACTAAATGCATAAATAAAGAATTAGATTGCAAGACGAGGTAGTTTATACTTACTTGGTCCAAGCGGATGGTTGTTTCGTCCATCGAGGCTCCCAGAATCAATTTTTTTCACAAAGGGGAAGTTTTGGATTTTAGTCAATTTCTGAATTAACAATGGTGATAATGAGCTACCAACTTCTATTTATAGAGGTTTTGGCCTCTTTTTGTCAATTTCCGGACCCTTTTGTCATTTTTTCTAAATTGAAAATCATTTAAGATGGTTCAAGAGTCTTCTTTGGATGGTTACGGGAAGTATTACTTTGGGTATTGGGAATTTTTTTGAGATTTGGGGCGTTTTGACTATCCTTTGGTAAAAAGTCATTTTTTCCAACTCGTTGCATTTAAGTCAGGATTCCACCTCCACTTTCTGCATCTCGTTGTCTTTTCCTCTTTTCCATAGGATCGATCCCACTAAGTTGCAACACAAAACCATTATTGTTTCTTTATAAGTGTCGTAATTTGGTTGTAGAGCTTACCGTAACATGGATGCCCTAAGTAGATCCTGGTTGCATTATGGTGTCCATGCTGTCACTAACAACTATAGGCTCATGAGTCCCTTTTAGTTTTCCCTGATTACGAGTTTGAGCCTCATTTGCATGATTCCTTATCACTCTTGACCTCACCCTCAGGACTCCCAAAAACACAACAGGTCTTCTTTTAAGCCCTTTTCAGACCCTCTAAGCATGAAAAGATTGTCGAGCGATCTTGTTGACCTTCACGCTCGTTAAACTGAAATTTGAAGGCACGTCTTTCCAGCGGTAGTTTACCCCTTTTTCGATCTAGATGGTCAACTATAGGAACAAAGTTATACTCTAGAGGCCTCGGTTCCCTAGAAGAGTACTCTCAGGTATAATTTTAACCTTTTTCGAGCCTGAGGGACTAAATTTACGAAAAAGGAACCCCCACGGAGTCCATAGTTAAGCTCTTTTCAGACTCCCTAAAATTGAAAAGATTTCCGAGTGACCTTATTCTTTCACACTCATTAAAATGGTCCAGAAGAACATTCCTGACAGAGTCCATAGTTAAGTTTTTTTCAGACTCCTTAAAAATGAAAAAATTGTTGAGTGATCTTGTCTTTATCACACTCATAAAAATGGTTTTGAATAGACTTCTTGTCGGTGCTAGTTTACCCCTTTTTCAAACTGACTAGAATACCTTCGAAAAAGGTACCCCATCAGAGTCTCCTTTTACGTTTTTTCAGACTCTCTAAATATGAAAAACCACCGAGCATACCTTCTCTGGGCTCATTAAAATTACATTGAAGGATGTTACCATTGTGTGTCTTATTAATCATGTTTGCATACCCGCGTCTTTGGCCTAATGCCGGCTCCATTTTGCTCTCAATTGAACCATCTGAAGCATGCCTTATACGCAAGCCCTGTAGCACTTTGCCTCTGTGTCTTGACACCTTTGGCCCTGGGAGGTATTTTTCCGAATGTCCTTGCTCTGAACATCAGTCTTGTCCTTGCGCCTCGAACTCCTTTGTTTGCAACACTCATTCCTCCTTTGTAACATAACATTCTTTTATTCTTTTTCCAAAATTATTGAAAAAGACAAAAAAATCAAATATACCCCAGAAAGAGGAAGGGAAAAGTATTTTCTTTGTATTGGCAGCACAATGAGCCACCCTTGGATAAATCGCATCCTTCTGTGTGTTCGTCAAGCCTTGGGATTTAATATGAACTTAGGAAGTTGTTCCTGCTACATTGAGCTGTGTCCTCCTCCATTTGGTTATTCTTCTAAACATATGGAGAGTTTGTGTTGCCTCCTGCCTCGTGAACTTATGTTAATGCCATGCTCCCTGAGTCTCATCATTTGTCGTGCTATTGTCCAAGGGAAGTTTTTACCTAGCCTGAGTCGCCCCCTCTGCAGTTTGTCTCTTTCCCTCATGCCCGACCATCCTCAAAGTCCAATCAAGTATTTGTTCGAAATCAATGAAGCCTTCAGTCTGACCATCAAAATCCTCTAGTCCATGCCCGACGAGCCATCAAAGACCTCTGGGTAGTGAAGTCGTACACTCATATTAAACTCCTACCCAAGTTTTAAATATTTTTAAGTTGTTTCTCAAGCTCTGAAGACCTCATCTCCAACCATCAGGCCTTATCAGCTTCTAGAAGATGGATACTATACATGTATATCTTTTTTGATTTCGATATGTAGCTCCGCTATGTGTTGCTTGTGACTACACTTTATATAGTTATATGACATGGATCTACAGTGTATTTGATTGGTAGCCATGATTTTATTTCATCTCGAGAATGGGTATGCCCGCCTCGGTGAGACAATTGTTATTTTGCAGATGGCACCTCCTGATTTCTGGTCCCTGGGTTCACTTATTTGGAACGTTGGTAAATATTGATAATGTATTTCAACCATTAGATGCTCTTTTGACCTCACACATTAGGGGTCTGACCTCACACATTAGGGGGCATCTGTTATAACCCTAATTTGCACCATATATTCTTACCTGGCATCAGGCCATCTCAGATTCCTTCTTTGCCAAAACACTATTGAACAACTCTTCTTAAAATCCCCCTTTATAAAGGCCCACGCACCCTGCTCCATTACTGCGAGCGTGTACATGCTAGCTACCCCAATACAGCCCACGTGTACCTACAAAAGCATGGAAAAAGGAAAGTTGTTGAAGGAACACATAGCTTTGGGTAAGTTAACTAAACCTTCCGGCCATGCATGGCCGGTCATTTGACCAAATACCTAGCTCCTTCTAGCCTATAAAAGAAGGGGTAGGGGTCCCATTTGAAAGGAGGAAAATCATAGTAAAGAAACTATACCCAATTGAGCACTTCCCTTGTCCCAACCTTTATCCTTCCTTGTGCAAAGAGAAATATAGAGAAAAGTAGTTGGAGGACAGTTGAACAGGAGCCCAGGACCAGTTTGGAGGAGCAATGCCGATCATATATTGTAAGTTTACTCTTGTGAAGATTAATACAAAAAGGAATACTTTTCCCGTCCCGCCATATCATGTGTTCAAGTTGAATGTTTATTTTATGATATTGTCACAACTAACCCAACAATTAGTATATGAAATGCATGTTCGCAACTTTTTGTTTGTTCATGTGTGAATGCAGGTCAGCTTTGGAAGGAGGCTTGCAATCAAAGAGCGAGTGAAAGCAAAGGGATCGACATCAAACGAAGGACTTAAGGTAGAGTTACTGAATCTCATTTACACCTTTGTATTGCATGAATTTGGGGTTTTGTGTTGGGAAAATAGGAAAGAGTAGAGGCCTTTGAAATGGTCATTTTCTGCATGCATGATTAGAGCCCTTAAATGCTAAGTCCATAAGAGGGATTCCCACCCACAACAGTTTGGAAATCAATAAGTACCTTGTAATAGTGATCAAAATTGAACTCTTCTTGGCCTTTCTAAAGGGTTCAAACCTGTTCTAGAAGGGTAATTCAAAATATACCCTAAAAAATTGTAAATTTTTCAATTCAGTTGTCATTTATGAAGGACAACAAATATCATAAAATGTCAAAAAGAATGGTTGGATTTTCAATAACCCATCAATGTCCTCAATTCCAATGTTTGATTGGTCAATGAGCATTGGTTCATCACATATTACTTTTCTTTGGAATCTAAAAACTAAAATCATATAAATGTACCCTTCCACAATATTAAATCCATCACAGAGCTCACACCTAGATAAATGTCCTACCACTTTATTGGCATATGCACTATTTAATGTGTCACCTAATGAAATCTTCCCAAAGAAGCTTTGGCACATTGTATTTGTGAATCCCTGCTTTGTTGATTCTTGCCAATATGAGATTTGGCTTCACATTTAGTTTACATACTTCATGTTTTTGAATCTCACGCTCACCATAATGTCATTTTCTTTGTTATATTTTTCTCCAACACTTGCCATAATGCCATTTCCTTTGTTATCTTTGCCTTCACTCTTGGCCTTGTAAAAAACCAAAACAATTATTCATAGGTTATTGATGTAAATTGTAATGACATTGGGAGATTATTAGTAAGATTAATTACAAATGAGTTGTTGAAGGTCAATTTTGAAGAGCAAACAATATACATTGAGCAAACCATGGAAATTAAGTCATCATGCTTTTTCATGTTCACATATTTCATCTCACTAATAGTATGGAATATGTTGATTCATAGTTATTTTGTTGCATTTACAATGCTATGTGTTTGCTTATTAGACTTTATGACATTGTTATAGCTTTGTTATCTAATATGATTATTATTCCAGCGCATTGGTAGGCCTTTCAAACACTTAGTACATGTAATTCATTGCATCCCCACTAATACGATAGATAATGGGAATAAAACACATAATTAATAATAAAATGTAAATATCTTGAATCAATCCAACAATATTTTACAAGTTTGGTCAAAATTGTGATAAAGATAAAGCATAGTTTCTCTTTATTTCACATAAAACTATTTAATTATTATGTTTGTGATTACAAACTCTATTAATCTTGGTGAAATTTTCTAACTTGTATGTTCTAATTAAGTTTAGATATAAACTTACACAAGATGAACCTTGTCAACATCACAAAACCTAAAATTGAGATTATAACAATGAGAATTGTGATTTTGTTCATTCAATTTATAACATTATCAAATCCTCACTCCTTTCTTCTCCAAAATGATCATTCCTCTTTTCTTGATTCCATGCTTCTTTATCTATCACACTTTTTCACTTCTTTCTTATTTCTAGCAACATTGACCAAGCAGTGTGATGATACTTTGCAAATACTTTGATAATGCCCCAAAGCTCTCTTTCCCCTTACCTCATCCCAAGCCCAAGATCAAGGAGACATATCCTTTGTGACCTTAATGCTTTGAACAACTTTTTTGAAGTTGGGTGGGATTCTTAAGAAAGCTAGGGAGAAGCTAACATAATTTTTATTATCATCAAACTTATGCATTATGGATTATGCTCTAACATCTCATTCTTTCATGCATTTTCACACGGTTTGAGAGATAAAGTGAACAATCAATATCCTCAATAAAAATAACATAATTTGTGGTCTTGATGAATAATTTCATTTAGTTTCATGTTTATATGGATCTTGGGAAGATCATAATCATAAACATCTTAACTTAAATAATAAACAATGGATGCAGTCTTTTAGAGTAAAATCATGAATGTGGGTGTCTATTTTCTTTGTTTTTTGAGAAAAATACATTTTTAGAATTTTTTCAACTTTCAGTAAAGAGACTCTATTAAAGTGTGACTATAGTTTTGAAGACAACAGATGAATATTATAATTACTACAATTTTTTTTAATTTGACCAATTTGAAAAAGTTACAAATTTTAAACATGTCTAGTTCGACACCATGTATTTATCTTAATTTTTATTTAAAAATAAAATCTAAAAATAAAATTTTGAAGACAATGAAAAGTCTCCTCATATAAAATTTCCATATTTTTTCACTGTATATTATTGCAAATATTGATTTTTCATTTTACTGAATCATTATGTGATCTAAAAATAATATGCACACATGTTTTTATAAAATTAACTAAAATTACTAAAAAAACCATTAAATTGAATACAAATTGTATCAAATGAAGTAGATTTAATTTTGAAAATGTTGGTACTAGTTCTAAAACTAGACTCACATTATTTGAAGGATCTCCTTCCCAACTTGAAGTGAACACATACTTTTCTGAAAAGTGTCATAGATATAGGTTTTTGGTCAAACTAATAGTTCGACCGAAAGTTAGTTTTAATGGAAAAAATATCTTTCAACTGAAATCAATAGTTCAGTCGAAAAGTGGAAATTAGAGACCTCCATCGACCGGAAAAAAATAGGGGGACACGACACTTCGACACATAAACATATAAATTATTTCGGCTGAAATCATATTATCACATTTGTGCACACACTCTCAAGCTAGATTATCATGTTCTTAGAGGCCTATAATGCAAATAGGGCCTCTTCATTGATTTTATATAGTGTTTTGATAGAGTTATCACCCTTCAACAAAGGCCTCAAGATCTACTACATTTTTTTATTTTCTAATGAGATCTAGAATGAACATGACTCTCATGGTTAAGAAGGATTGTTGTATGGTCAAAATATGAACATAAAATATAGTGATCATGCATCATATGGATACATAGATTGCATTCTCTCTTATATTGATGTTCAAAAAAATGTTTGATTTTGTGATTGCGTATAAAGCTTTATATTATCATTTTAAAGACTTTGAAATTCATCCAAAGAAAATGTGGCCCAATGATTATGAATTATTATTATTATTAATCTATAGATAACCCCTCAAAAGGTTGTATTTGAAATTACAAAGTAGGCTTATTATTACATTTTATTGAAATTTTAGCTTATCTATTTGTTAATTAAATTTTAACATTTTAAATGATTAAAAGGGCAATATTTTATTTATAATATATTTTTTTGAAGTGTGAACCTATTTTATTCTTGTCAATTGAAGTACACATACTTTTTCAACTTTTCATGATGGAACAGTTGAATGAATATATACCCTTGAGCTTGAAATTAAGAGTGGCCCTTCAAATTTGATCATTGCCTCGCACGATAGTCTAAAAAGGTTGCTATTAGGGCCTTCCCACGTAGTGTCAGTATGCCTAGCTACCTTGTACTCTCACATGGCCATGGCTCCCATATGCCATGAAATGCATGAAACTTCAATTAGATAACCCCCACTTGATATGAAATAAACAATATGCACCCCACAATAGAGAATTTAATGTTCCATATGTTAGAATATATATTATCCGATCTAAAGGTGTTTTAGATCGGACCATATATATTCCAACATATAGAGCATTAAATACTCTCTTCCACTTGCAGAGTGCATATTGATAGCCCTAGATACCATGCTATTGGGAAATCATAAACATTGTCACCACTTCAATCTACATCATGAGACTTAATGAAAATGGTAGATTAAACATCCACCTACATGTGTTCAATGCACCTCCACACCGAAGCTTTAAAAAAAAGTGGGCAACCCAAGATTTCAAACTTGGCCAAGCGAAATGAAATGCATAAGGGAGGGAGAAGAATAAATAGCAGGTAGGTTTTTTGGGTTTATAGTGGATTTTGGAGGCCTGAATAGATGGACATAAGAAGCATCTAGGAGGGGATTTGAACCAAGCACAAGGTGCTTATTTATTGGCTCTAGAAATGATATGTTGAAGAATATTCCATGGAAAATTAAGAAAAAGGATCAGGTGTGGGATGCAAATACTTTGGATTTTGGTAGTGCCTATGTATTGTTGTTCAATGGATTTTGGTAGTTACTATGTATTGTTGTCAAATGTATGTATGATCCACGTGGCAGATGATAATCATGTTGTATAAGTGTGATTTAGGCTAGGAACCACTCACACGTTTTGCTTGTAATTCTCTCCAAATCTTCACTAGAGTCTATTATTCATGCATGTGTAAAATAATGGCCTCTTCGGTTGTTGCATATAGTAGGTCTATAAATCTCTCGTTTCTTCATAAACAAAGCCCATGTTAAAGGATGATAGTGTTTTTCTTAAGGTGTTGTTGCACCATTGAGTAAAAAAAGTGAAGTGAATACATTTGGATAGATGATTGTTTATTCAAAATTGAAAAATATGTTGAAGAGATGCCTATTTAGAGAAGAGACAACATAAATTACAATGTTCTCAGTAGTAGATAAATTCTTCACCGTCACATTGGATCCAAGGAATAAGACTTGAGACATCATCCATGATCCATGACACTCAATAATATGGTGAATTATATGCATTATTACAATTATACATCTCCTTTGTTAATTGTTGCACAAATCGATGTTTCTTTTTTGCATTTTTTAAGTAGAATTACAAGCCATTCAATATTTTGTTTGGGCATCAAATCAAGACCATTTATCTTAGTGCACTATTTACTATAAGCCATAAACAAAGTATTAAAGTTTATAGAGTGGATGGATTTTTCAAAATTTCAATATGTATAATATAATTGAGACTCGATTGATTGAAGCTTCATTATGAATAAGTTTTCATCATAATCCTCAATGCAAAACTTGGAAGAAAAACTGATGTCATCCTGTCTAGGCCAAGGACAACAATGGTTATTGAAGGTAACTGAGAATAAAATGGGCCTTTTGTTGAATTTGGTGACAATGAATTCCTCCAAGGATGGATTTAGATCCTATTATTTTGTGTTGATTGAAACTAAATAGAACAAGTTAGAATATGGATAAGAGTGCATTTAATAATCAGTTTCTTGTGTAAATGTATATAAATTTATGTATGCCCGTAGAGGAAAATATGGGAGTATATGAGAGAGCTTGAAAGTCTGTTGTAATCTCCATGATCTGAATAATAAGACAACTGATACCTCTGCTTGGTGGACGTAGCCCAACATTTGGGTGAACCACATGAAATATCTGTGTTGTTAATCCAGGTGATTGTTGATTGTCATATGTGAATTGTGTTTTCTGCATTTGCAATTATAAAAATTGGTATCAGAGAGAAGGTGAATTGAGTAGGTGCCAAAGATGAGAATTGATTAGCATGTCATTGACGCTTCCTAGGCAGTGTTAGAGGCGCGTCGACTCTCTCACACTTGTGAAATTCCAATTTTCGTAAAAGACGCACACCTGGTTTTTGCACCACAGAGCACCGACGCTCCCCCACCATAGTGAAGGAGAGTTGATCTCACACTAGCACTCCCTTTCAATACTCCAAGGAGCATTGATCTCCCTTCAAGAAAACATTTGCATGATTTTTTAAAGGTATGAAGTTTTACAATATTTGGAATTAAATATTGTATGCATAAAACAAAAGGTGGAGGAATTAAAAAGTGAATTTTAATTATCTCAAATGTGAATTTTAATTATCTCAAAAGTGAATTTTCTTTTTAAAGCATGAACAATTCAAGTGGGTGGTTGCTTTAAAAGGTGAATCTTTTTTAATAAAATGTGAGGTTAGTAAAAAGGTTTTTTATTAAACTTTGTATTAAACCTTTTGGAGTTTATACCATTATTCCTCCACATTTTAAAGGGCTTGGTTTTATAAGAAGTGTTTTTTTTTTTGAATTTTTTCTTCTGCTAATGACGAAAACTCAGAGTGCTAAGTTTGAAATCGAGAAGTTCAATGACAAACACAATTTCGAGATCTCAAAGGTTAAGATACACGATTTGCTCGTGCAACAAGGCGCGGTTGAGGCACTTTTGGGAAAAGCAAAGAAACCCGCGACCATAACAGATGAAGACTAGGATGAGATTGATGTGAGAGCACTGAGTGTCATACATCTGTGTTTGGCCGATGATGTTTTGTTCAACATTGTTGTGGAGAAGACATCAGCCGGTCTGTGGATGAAGCTGGAAATCTTGTATATGACGAAATCCTTGATGATCAGGATCTTCCTGAAAAGGAAATTGTACAGTTTGCACATGAAGGAAGGTACGAAAATAACTGATCATTTAAATACTTTTAATACTCTTTTAGTCCAGTTGACTAGCATATGAGTAAAATTCGATTCTGAAGACAAAGCAATTACATTATTGTGTTCTTTGCCCGCATCATGGGATCACTTTATTATCTCTATTAGTTTCAGCACAACAAAAATTATTGAGTTTGATGTTATTGTTGGAGCACTATTGTCTAAGGAAACAAGGAAGAAAACCAATTCAGAAACCTCTACTTCTGAGGCGATGATGGTCAGAGGTAGAACTAAAGAAAGAGGACAGGGTCAAAGGGATTTCTCTCGGTCAAAGTTGAAGGGAAAGAAGAGCAAGCTTAAGTGTTGGTTTTGTGGCAAATCTGGACACCTGAAGAAGGATTGTTGGAAGTGACAACAAGCCTCCAAATAAGACCCTCCAAAATAAATGAAGGAGGTGAACACAACTGAAACAAGTTCAGCAACAGGTTCAGGTATGACTGATGAAGTTTTATCAATTAGTATTGGTTAACGTAATGATCAACAATGGGTATTAGATTTTGGTGCTTCAAATCACATGTGTCTTCATAAAAACTGGTTTGTTACTTACCAGTCTATAGATGATGGAATAGTTTACATGGGAAATGATATCTTGTGTAAAGTTGTGGGAATTGGTAGCATTCGAATTAAGATGTTTGATGGAACTGTTAAAATACTAACTAATGTGAGACATGTACCTGAGGTTAGGAAGAACCTGATTTCTTTGGGAGTCTTAGACATTGGAGGATATAAGAGTATTGTTCAAGGTGGAGTTATGAAGGTCTACAAAGGAATCCTACTGGTCATGAAGGCGAAGAAGGTTGGAAACTTGTTTCTGTTAGAAGGAAGAACGGAGTCAGATCATGCGACAGTTGTATCCTAGAATGACAGTGATTATGTTCGACTGTGGAATCAACGTTTGGTCCATATGAGAGAAAGAGGATTGAAGGTATTTTCTGATCGCAAGTTGCTTCCTATTCTAAAGTCTTTAAAGTTAGATTTCTGCAAGCACTGTATTTATGGAAAACAAAATAGGAAGAAATTTAAAACTGGAAGACACACCAGTGAAGGAATCCTTGATTATATCCATTCTGATGTTTGGGGACCATCCCCTACTATTTCATATGGAGGATCATCATATTTTGTTACTTTTATAGATGATTTCTCTATGAAGGCATGGATCTATATATTGAAAAGAAAGGTTGATGTGTTTACTATTTTCAAGCAGTTTAGAGCTTTAGTGGAAAAGAGCACTGGTAGATCCATTAAATATTTAAGAACTAATAATGGTGGTGAATTTACGTCAATGGAATTTGAGAACTATTGCAAGGATTTTGGGATTGATATGCATAAAACCACTTCCTATACTCCTTAGAAAAAATGGAGTTGTTGAACGCATGAACATGACTCTTCTAGAGAGAACAAAGAGTATGCTTGGTAACACCAAATTGCAGAAGGAACTGTGGGCAAAAGCAATAACTACAACTTGTTATCTGGTGAATCGATCACCATCAACAACAATAGAGTGCAATATTCCTGAAGAGGTATGGAAAGGTCACCCTTGTAATTATTCTAATATTAAAGTTTTTGGTTGTGAAGCCTATGCTCTAATTTCGAAACATCAATGTTCTAAATTAGATCCAAAATAAAAAAGGCTTATCTTTGTTGCATATGGTGATGGTATTAAGGGGTACAGGTTGTGGGATCCTATTTCCCACAAGATCACCATTAACAAAGATGTAATATTTGATGAATCATCTCTCATCAAATCATATGTATATGTTCAAATGAAACAAGAAGAAGTACCAAAGTATCAATAGATTTAATTTGAAACCAGTTCAAATAGAGATGAAAGTGAACATGAACAAGTTTTTGAAGATGTTCATGAAGAGTTTCTTGTAGAGGAAGACATGGTTGATGATAATAATCAATAGAATGTGGATGAGCCACAAACTTCCCTAAGGAGGTCTATGCGGGTCAGAAATCCTCCAAGAAGGTATGATGATTTTATTTCCTTAGTTTCGTTAAGTACTAATGATGACGAGCCTTCGTGCTATCAGAAAGATGTGAAGGATTCTAATAGTGATAAATGGAAAGAAGCAATGAAGAATGAAATGAAGGCATTAGAGAGGAATGCCACATGGGACCTGGTAGAACTTCCAAGAGACAGAAAAATTGTAGGTTGCAAGTGTGTCTACAAGATAAAGAAGGGTGTTGATGATAAGGTGGAAAGGTACAAAGCAAGGTTGGTTGTGAAAGGATATTCTCAGAAATAAGGTATTGACTTTCATGAGATTTTTTCATGAGTTGTTAAGTCTGTTTCAATTTGAAATGCGTTAGCATTAGTTGCATTACTTGATTTGGAGTTGGAGCAGCTATATGTTAAAACTACCTTCTTACATGGAGATTTGCATGAGGAAATTTACATGGAGAAACCTGAAGGGTTCGTTCAGAATCGCAGCAAGAAATTTGTATGCAGGCTCAAGAAATCATTGTATGGTCTGAGGCAGTCGCCCAGACAATGGTACAATAAATTTGACTCTTTCATGGTGAGCCATAATTATACAAGGAGTGAGTATGATCATTATGTCTACTTTAAGAAATTGAGTAATGAGATATTCATTATCTTAGTATTGTATGTTGATGATATGCTTTTAGCAAGAAAAAGCATAACTGAGATCAACAGGTTAAAGGCTCAGATGGCTAGGACGTTCGATATGAAATATCTAGGAGCAGCAAGGAAGATTTTAGGCATGGAGATATTCAGAGACAGGAGGAATGGTAAGCTTTGGTTGTCACAATAGAAGTATGTTGAGAAGATACTTTTGAGGTTTGGTATGAACGATGTGAAACCAGTTTCAGTCCCTTTGGATTTCCATTTTAAGCTTTCTTCAAGTTTATGTCCTAGTACAAAAGAAGAAAATGAATATATGTCTCGAATACCATATGCTAATGCAGTAGGAAGTCTAATGTATGTGATGGTTAGTACAAGGCCAGACATTTCACATGAAGTTGGGATTATCAGCAGGTATATGGAAAATCCAGGTAAAAAGCATTGGGAAACAGTGAAATGGGTGCTTATAACAAGTGATTATTGTATCACTTATAACAGTGGTTGTGAATTAGTCTGTGGATATGTTGATTCTAACTTTCCAGGTGATTTGGACAAGAGAAGGTCGACTTTAGGGTATGTCTTTACTCTTGCAGGTGGAGCTATTAGTTGGATGTCAAAGCTACAAAACATTGTTGCTTTATCCACTACAGAACCAGAATACATAGTTGTTTCACATGTTTGCAAAGAGGCAGTTTGTTTGAAAGGTTTGTTTGGTGAGTTTGGAAGGATGCAGAACAAAATAAAGTTACTTTGTGATAGTCAAAGTGCTATTCACTTGGCTAAGAATCCATCCTACCACAGTAAAACAAAACATATACCTATCAAGTACCATTTTGTAAGACAGGTCATCGATGAACGTGGAGTCTCTCTTGAGAAAGTGCATAAAAAAAAGAACTGTGCAGACATGTTCACAAAACCAGTACTTTTAGATAAGCTACGATGGTGCTTGGCTTCTCTTGGCTTGCATAAAAGGTGATGGAAAAAAAGAAGGAGCAAGGTATTAGGTTAATTGTTGTCAAGGTGGAGATTATTGAATTTGGTGACAACGAATTCCTCCAAGGATGGATTTAGATCCTATTATTATGTGTTGGTTGCAACTAAATAG
This sequence comes from Picea engelmannii, assembly GCA_009831015.1. Lineage (NCBI taxonomy): Eukaryota > Viridiplantae > Streptophyta > Pinopsida > Pinales > Pinaceae > Picea > Picea engelmannii. Next base: position 869,921 of record ML777597.1, on the reverse strand, counting down.
ACCAAGTTAGAATATGGATAGGAGTGCATTTAATAATCAGTTTCTTATGTAAATGTATATAAATTTATGTATGCCCGTAGAGGAAAATATGAGAGGATATGAGAGAGCTTGCAAGTCTGTTGTAATCTCCATGATCTGAATAATAAGACAACTAATACCTCTGCTTGGTGGGCGTAGCCCAACATTTAGGTAAACCATGTGAAATCTATGTGTTGTTAATCTATGTGATTGTTGATTGTCATATGTGAATTATGTTATACCACCATAATGGAAATAAAAATTAAAAAAACCAACTTTGAAATACCATGGAGGTTCATTCCTCTAACTTTGGTATCTGTTTCATTTGTTTTCTTCCTTGTTACAAATGGAGGTGGAGGCAGACATCCAATAAACTCCATTGTTTTATTTAGCTTGATTTGTAAATGAAGATGGTTTTTCATAACTACTCGGAACCTAGTTTGTTTTGAATTTGTATTTGTATTTAAGTGTTTATTCTTCTCTAATGAAAACACTCAGAGTTTATTGATCATACTTATAATGTTTTTTAACTTTTTTATTCGAATATTAATGTCTATATTCTTGTAAATGGTGCAGCGTTCGGTGGTTTCAACGCTTCAAAATACGCTCGTAACTTCTTTTTTTGGGAGAAGTTCTCGTAAAAAGTGAAAGGAAAGAAAGTGAGAAACTTGAAAACCAAAAAAATAATTGGAAGATATAAAAAGATCAATTATGAATTATAGATATAAAAGATTCTTAAATAAAATAAATGAATTATAGATATAAAAGATTTTTAAATAAAATAAATTAATTATAGAAAAATTGAATAGAAAGAATAAAAATATATATGGAAAAAATTAATAATGAAATGAAATAAGTAAAAGAAAAATAACATTGACACTCAACGATCGGGAGAAGCTCTCACAAAAAGTGGCTAAAGGAAAGAAAGTGAAAACCAAAAAATAAACAAAAATGGAAGCTCTCACAAAAAGTGGTTAAAGGAAAGAAAGTCAAAACCAAAAAATAAACAAAACCAAAATTGAAATGGAAAAAGGCAAAAGAAAATTATGAAGAAGATTGAAATGATGAATTGAAAGAAGTAAAAGAATTTGTAAATAATATTACAAAATGAGCTAGATCAATAGATGAAATATTTTCAACTCAAATAAAGATATTCACAATAACACCATATGATATTATGAATGAATAACTCATGCATCTATTACAAAGGACTTTACTTCCTTATATATCAATGTTCACTAAGCAAATTGTTTCCACTTATGAAAGTGGGATACATTGCTTTACACAAAAAATCAACATTAACATAGTCTAAAGTCATAAAGTGACTTTATACATAGTAAGCCTTATATCTCTAATACCCCCCATAAGACAGAGTGTTGAAATCAAATACATATATTGAATGTAAAACACACAAACTGAATACTAAACATCAATAACCTCCTTTAGAAGCTTCTTATTTGAACAGAAATCCTGGACTGGTTTGAGCTTCATCAAGTTGCCTCATAACCCTCGTAAAGGTGGAGCTTGTTGAGCTGAATTCTCAGGATCCTAGATTCCACCTCCCTGAACTCTCAAATCATGAATCTCTCGAAATCAATTACTGGACAACAATCTACAAGCATGTCACATAAGCTCACTAGTAGACTGCAATCTAGATGCATGTATCTCCAACTAATAAGAGATCTTTCCCTAGATCCACAACTTCTGAACTCACTGAGAAACAATCCATTTTAGTTGTTAATTGATTCCTTCCTGTCTTCAACGACTGGGCTTCCTAAAATGCATAAAATCTCTTTTCTTCAATAGATTCTTCACCATTGTCAACATTTGATGGATCTTCAATCATAACTACACTCACTACATGTTGTTTGTCTTTGACCTTTCACTTAAAATTGTCACTGGCTCACTGTCTGCAATTCAAAGCTGTGTGACCCAACTTCTTGCAATAGTGGCATTTTATTTTCTCTTTGTCTTTTGTTGATCTATTATGATTGTTTCTTGCATAGAATGCAAGGTCCATTTGGATATCACCTTCAATGGTTCTCTTTTCTTCTCCTAGAAATGTTGCAATCATTTTGTCCATACTTTGTGAAGATAACTGACTCAGGGTAAAGAAACATTGTTGTATTTAGGAGGAAAATTGTTCAGGAGAATAGCCTTGACATCCTCCTCATCAACTACCTCATTGACTTCTGCAAATTGTTTGATAATAGATCTTAGATTGTTGATGTGACTTGACATGGTGGCTTCAACTGACATCTTAAAGATGAATAATTGTAATTTTAGGGAAACTTTTGCATTCATTGCTTGTGCTCCAAATAACGTGTCGATATTTTCCCATATATCCTTGGATGATTTTTCCATATATACGTGATGTAGCTATGAATATGAGAGGGAAAGGACAATAATGGATTTTTCCTTATCATCTATTCTCTCCCATTCTATTAACTTGTTCAGATCTGTAGGTGTTTCCTCGGTTCCTTTGACAATTACTCAAAGGTTTTGCTAACGACATCTTGATGACTAATCAGATATGATATTTTTCGTTGCTAAAAAATAATTATTGATGGATGCAAAGAAAGGTTACACAAACCGTAGAACTACAATAAAACCCTTGTTGCATCCTCAAATTATGGCACTTTGTGGGTCTCAAACTCTTGAAGTCGCAAGAGTGGAAACCTTGTCTTTCAAATCTTTCAAAGGCTCGATCCTATGTACCATATTACAAAATGACCTAGATCACTAGATAAGGAAACCCTAGATAGGGTTGAGTCAAATAACTAAGATCAAAGAAATATACTCACAATAACACCATATGATATTATCAATGAATAATTGGTGCATCTATTACAAAGGAGTTTACCTCCTTATATATCTATGTTCATTAAGCAAATCATTTCCACTTATGAATGTGGGATAGATTTCTTTACACAAAAAATGAATACTAACATATTCTAAATTCATAAAGTAACTTTATTACATATTAAACCTCATATATCTAAAGAAAAGTGAAAAAATATATAAACAAAATAAAAATTGAAATGGAAAAAGACAAATCAGTTATGAAGAAAATTAAAATGATGAATGGAAAGAAAAAAAAATAACTTAAAAGACTGCATCCATTGCTTATTATTTAAGTTAAGATGTTTATGATTAGGATGTGATCTGAGTTCGCCTACAATAATAGTTTGTGTTCAGTTAAGCAATTATAATTGTAGTTTCAGTGAACATCGACCGAGAAACAATATGGTATGAATATTTGTATGTGAAATTATGTTGGTTCAAATGCATTTCTATGATATGTGGACAAGTACAGGTTTTTAGGTGGTGAGACTACATGAAACTGAATATATGATGACAAAATTTCAAGCAACATAGTGCCATTGTATGGTCCATGGTAGGGTGTTGACCCTAGTTCTATTAGGAGGTTTGGAGGCATTTCCCATCGTGTATCCTCTGAAACCTGGAGTCATGGGAGGACGGTGTTATCTCATGCTCCCCTACACGTGTGATGATGACTTCCGTTGTCTGCTAGGGAAGCTTGGTCAAGAGATTTGACACTTCCACTTACGGGTTCTATCTGGAGTTAGTTCAATATAGTCGATGCTCCAAGATAGTCCAACAGAGGAAGGATAGGGATGGAAGATGAAAGTAGGTTAGGGAGGAAGGATGACTAGAAGTAGTTGAGAGTGTGTGGAGTTTTCACCTTATAGTATAATTTCTTAATTTCCTCTTATATATATATATATATATATATATATATGCTTAACTAAACTACAATTATCTAAGTGAATGTTACTTATGTTAAATTATTATAATTGAAGGATTTTACGAACATTTTAAATGGTTTATTATTTTTTATGAAATGAATGGTCTTACTAATTGGATTGGACACATATGAGAATTGCATTAGTTGTGATAATTGTTGTCATTAGTACATGTGCAAGTCATGTATGTGCTATCTACGCATACATGCCTTGCACAGGTACACTAGTATGTATAAGTGTTTTAAATTGATGATGTTACTTATTTAATCTAGATGTAAGAATCATGTCTTATTTCCTTGTATTGTAAATTACTATAACTTTGGGATGAAGTTCCTTGAAGGGTGAGTGTATGTAACAATCCAACATTATTAATTAATGATTATAGTTTATTTAGGGTAAGTTAGATTAATTATTTAAATAATTATATTGAATCTTTTATTATTTTATTATTAAAAAGGTAGGTGAAGTAATTAATGGGGGGATAAGGCAGTTGGGGAATTGAATGAGGGGGAGGGATTTGAGAGAGGAGGATAAGGAAGAGGGGAGAGGACTGGGAGAGGATTATTTTTTCTTTGGAGGGGGGGGAGGGTTGGAAGAAGAGGGAAGAGAAGGAGGAGAAAATTAGAAGCAAAGATTGTTTCTGAAGGACTTTTATAGGGGCACTATTGTTGTTGGGAACTTTGGGCTCGAGGGCCAAGAAACCACAAGGATTCCTGGAGCTAGGGAGYTGGAGAGGCTATTCCTAGTTGGTTCGGAGGTAAATATTCAGTTTGGGCAGTTTGGGAAAGAACAAGAGCAAAGGAGCAAGGGGATAAATCAACCATAACTTGCAGGTCAAGGTATGTATTTTACTAGCTGATATTTTTTATTTTTTTTGGGGTCTATTTACCAGTTTATTCCTTGCATAAAGAAAAATTCTAATCTAAATTGTTGTAAGAAAAGAACCATTACAGTAGAAGATAATTATATTTTGAGGCCATGAAATAGAGGGCCTTACASGGAGGCTATCATGGAAAGTTTCAAATAAAAAGTGGAGCGAGGCTTTGAACCAAAAGGAGCTAAATTGGATGGTAACATTCTACCTATCATATTAGTGTCCACTAATGACTAGAGAAGAATCCTCGGTTTTAGAATTACAATCTTAAATCCTCTTGATGATAACATTGATGTGCTCCTAAGGAAAACATTCTCTATATTTTTACGAAGCCTCTGAGGGGAATCCAAGTCCCCCAAGGTTTGGTGGAATCATTCTCAATCCAAAGGGAATACAATGAAATGTTTTCTTGGAATATCAAAATATCCAAAACCCATTTTGCAAAAGTCCCAATGTTCTGCAAAGAGATTCTAATGTTGAAGAAAATTATTTTCTATGAATTTATCTTCATAGGTGACTCCCACATGTTCATATCTCAATGCATTTACACAATAAAACCTCCAATGCCAAAAATGTTATAAACTCAATATAGAATAAATTGTTATAACCTCACATAGTACACATAGTGCCCACCAAATATTGACATGGATAACAACTTACAAAATTACTATTATGATGCATTACACAACAACTACCTGAATACTAAGAGAAGAACTCCCAAATAAACCAAACACAAAAATAAAATGTAAGTCAATGTGTGTAATAAAAACTTTTTAATTTCTTGCCCATGAATGTGTGTACACTAATTCTCACCCATTTCCCATCTAGGCCTACTACCAATGCAACATATTAATGTACAATTACATTTAACCATTTATATACCACATTTAAGTCCTCACATAGTGCACCCCTTCAAAAAGGTTTTTCCTCAACGTTGTGTAGTTAAAGGACCACATATGGTGATTTGAAGTAATAACATTTTGTTAGGATTTTTCTCTCCTACTACCACTATTTATCATCCATCCATCCATATTCAATTCTTATTGGCATCAAACATTGATTGTTTGATGTTGCATAGTTTATTTCCCTTTGATTATGTGCATTGTTGTAACCTTTTTATCGTTGTAGAAGTCATTTTTTTCTAATACCATATCATACAATGGTTTCACAATGCCACTTCCCATGATTTTCATTGAATCTACAATTTACTCTTTCCAAAGTGAAAATGTGCTTGTCATTCTAAACTTAGTAATGAGGATATTGATAGATTTCCACCTTTGATGTTACACCTTCATTTTCCACACCCTTATCATCAATTGTCGTTTCTAATGCACTGACACAATATAGCTTATGTGCTTTGATCTTCAATTAATCTTTCTTTTGAGATAATACCATCATATTCTCCCTTTACATCCTCAAATGGAACTTGAAGTCTTCAAGTATACATCCTTTTATCCTCTCTCATGTCTCCCTTTGAATTTGAAGGGTGATGTTGTCCATCACTTTCATTCATCCTTCCTCTATTCACATTTGTATTATGATTTACATCTTCAATGTTTAGGGCTTCTTCAACTTTCTTGTAAATTTCCTCTTCAAGTATTTTATTTATTCCTTCATTCACGATCCTTTATTCTACCTTTTGTATATGTCCTTTGAATGTATTAGAATTGTTAAGGAGGTGGCACTTACAATCATGCAACCTCTTGATTTTTCATCTTGACTATTCAATTTCCTTTGAATCATAATTTCACTTTTTTTCTTCACTTACATCCTTCCTTGCTTCTAATTTCTTGAGATGATTAATAAGTGGTTGACTAAAAACCTACAACTTGAAGAATTAATACTATTTTTGTCATAAATTATTTTGTTTCTTTAAATTCATCATTTTGATTTTCTTCATAAATTATTTTTCTTTTTCCAATTCATTTTTAGTTTTCTTTATGTTTTCTTCACTTTCTTCAACCTTCTTGTAAATTTCTCTTCTAGTATTTTATTCATTTCTTCATTTATGATCCTTGATTCTACCTCTTGTATATGTGCTTTGACAATCTTAACATTGTTAAAAAGGTGGCACTTACAACAACCATGCGACCTTTTGATTTTTTATCTTGACTATTCAATTTCCTGTGAATCATCATTTCACTTCTTCTTCTTCTTTATTTTGAGTAAGTGATTCAAATATCCCTTAAGTTACTCCTTGTTAATACACTCCTCGTGACATCATTGGTTCAAACCTTGACTAGGCATGTGTGTCTCTTGGGGGGGAAACATGGGTATACAAAGAAAAAAAGTAGGTGGTTAACTAAAAACTTGCAACTTGAAGGATACTCTCTTTATTCATACTTTATGATAAGTCATTTTCTGTATCTCACCATACTAATTTGTGCAACATGTAAACCATAGGAAAAAAAAATTGTGGTTGATCTAAACTTTGGAGATTTGTGTGCCATGTCGTAGAGGAACACTTGTAATTTGGCCATCTAATGTCTGATTGAGGTGTCGCCTTTTACAATGGAGAAGGATAGGTGGGTATTTCAAATGAATGGTCATACAACTCCATCCAAGATCATTCCAACAACTTTCATAAGTGATGAGGCTCATTTGATGGGAAATACTCAGTGCCTTAGATTCATATTTTTCCAGTTGCATTAATGGGTTTGTAATCCCATAAAACCTATAGTAGACTTGTTTTGAAGGTAAAAATTTCACTATGACCAATACCCATAATCATGTGAAAAATCATTTTTAATATAAGCTTGGGCCATGTTCTTTCCATTGATTTACCTTAATTTAGTTTTGTGAATTCCTTTAACTTCCATGTTATACAGGATTTCAAGATGTTCATTGAAACTAGGGTTATCCATAAGCAGTTGAGAGATTTTATTCTATGAAAACAACCAACTGGTGTTTGGAGAACTTGGTATTGAGTACTTGGTGGGAGTATCTATTATTTCTAAAACATAATTTAGAGCCAACCTATGCCTTGAATATGTTGTTGAGAACACACTTATACTAGGTGGGGGTGAATTAGTATAAGGCGATTTTTTTTACTTTTTCAAACATTCATCAACCATAGAAAAATAATCACATATGAGATCTATTAACTGCAAAACATGGAACACAAGATTTACATGGAAATTTTTTTGGGAGAAAACTAAAAACCGTTTCTGTATAATTCTTTGTAGGCACCAATATATTGGAGACACAAATCCCCACTAGTACAAACCTAGGTAGGCACCAACCTACTCTTACAAATTTTTGTAGAGTCCAATCTATTGGAGACACTAAGCCCCACTAGTAAGCACCAACTTAGCAAGAGACACCAATCTATTTGTTTGAGCGGCATCAACCTTCAAGTTATATTTTATTCTTTAGTACATATAAATTCTTCAAAATATGATAACATTCACATTACCTTCATTGAGTCTACTTGTTACTTATGCCTTCACTAGGTTTGACCAAAATTTGAATTTCCAAATGAAATTAATGGTAACTTTCCCAAAGATTGTTGTTTTTTGCCTTTTCCAAAGAAGAACTTGTACAACATGCCACATATACAATTTTTCAAATATGATTTTGAAATGTTTACCTGAGTTAATCTAGTATGTCTCCTCATATCCTTGAAAATTTCACGGTCTGAAATTCCTAGAAAATAAGTTATAGAGAAAATGTCAAGCTGACCTATTTTCAATTGATTTTAGGACCATTCAGAAACCCTAAATTCCAATGGGTATATCTTAGGTGGTATAGTGAACCAAAGTATGAAATTTTTACTTGAGTTAATTCTATAATTCTCCTTATATCCCAGAAATTTTCACAATCTAAAACGTCCCAAAAAAGAAGTTATAGAGAGAATGTCAAACTGGCCTATTTGAAACTGATTTCAGGACTATTCAAAAACCCTAACTTCCATGGGGCACATCTCAGAAAGTATATTGAAACAACATATGAAATTTTAACCATGTGTACCCATAGATCTTGCCTTCGTCTCCTCAAAAATTCACGATATAAACATCCCAAAAAATAAGTTACAGCAAAAATTCCAAACTGACATGCTTGAAACCGATTTCAAGATCATTATGGAACCCTAACTTCCATGCAGAATATCTTAGAAATTGTAGCAAACCAACATTTGAAATTTTAACCACATGTATCTATAGATCTTGTCTCCATCTCCTCAAAACTTCATGGCCTGAAACATCCCATAAAATAATTTATAGAAAAAATTCCAAGCTGACCTGAAACTGATTTCACAGCTCTCCCCTTTTGTAATGATATTCAATCTTTGCTCATTCACTTCTTTAAATGTTATTACATTTTTCACCCACACACTTTATCTCAATACTTTATCTTTGTATATTTTATCATAACCCTTCATGAAGAGACAATTTGATTCAAAAAGACATGGCACCCATTAATTAAATAATAAATTCCCTTTTTTTAGTTCATTTTTTTAAATACCATGAGAAAATATCGTGGGCTTCCAAAACCATGGGTTTGAAATCACCATTTCACTTTTTACTTTTCCATGTGCACCATTTTTTTTAATATACTTTTAAACCTATATATAAATCAATCTTGGAAATACTTTGCRTATTTGTAAAGTCGTAATATGACATTATTGAAAACATTAATCCTTTGACATCAAGGATAATAATTCCAATGGATGTTTCAATCAACCCAAGTGACAATAAATGGAATTTTCACAAGTCAGGGTTAGTCAAAKAACCAAGAGGCACAAAAAAATATGAAAATGTGACATACACAATAAGATCCACTTGCAATGCAAACAAACTCAACAAGACTATTGTCATACTCAATCATGACCACAACATGAGGTGGATCAAAAAAACATGTAGTTGGATGAACCACCCATTCAACCAAAAAACACTTAACAATTCAAACCCTAGAGAAAATGGTTAATGGAAGAAGTGATCAAAAGATTTAATATGAAAAACTTTATAAAGGGACTAAATTTGGTGGACTTGGGGGGGTTTTAAGGCCTCAATAATTGGAGACACACTGGATAAGGATAGAATCTTTGCTAGTCTTCCATGAATTATGAGTATAAAATGTAGAGGATCATGTTCTTACCTTATGGGTCATTCTGGAATAAGTGTGAAAAAGGTACATGAAAATTTTCATCGTGATGGGTTCACTAGTGATGCTTGCATGCTAGCTAGTAGAGTTTATCCATTGTATCAAGAGGATGAATGATGATGAGATTTATTTCCTTAAACTACATAAACAATCCTAGTTGGCATATTCATCATAGGGTTGATATATATTTGAGATATAAATTATTTTCACCATGTGTGGATATATTGTCACTCACATGTTTCTCCAATACCTATGAGCATCCATAACTCTGATGGAGTCACCATGGCATCAAAAATGTTTCTCTGCTACCAGTTGGTGTCCATAGCCCTGGTGGAGATATCTGCATGTTCCCTGATATGATTGAGCTTCCTTTCCCAAACCTTCTCAATTTATTCAATATATTCCTAGCATCCAATTTATGGGGGAAGTAGTGGCCTTCTTCTTTTATTTATTTTTTAGACTAATAAGGGATGACTACCAACTAATGGGATTTTTATTATATATTTGTTGCAACTAGCTAATTGAAATAATCTCTTTTGGTTTTCGACCTGTAGATTTTGAAATTTCACCCTTCATGTGATTATAGTGTATGAGTAGATCCCTTATTACATGAAACTTTCTCACCAGCCAATGTGCAAGGATAACCACTGATTAGTCGTTCTTTTAGTTCACGTCTCAATCACTATCACACTATTCCAAACAATTCTTGATTTATCTCTAGTATGGCCCTTTAGTTTAGTTCATAAACCAAGAAAGACATGTAGACTAATTCGGGCATGTTTTCTATCCATGGTGTTGTCAAGGTGAGACAATGGAGTCGAGAAACATGTGTATCATCAACCATAATTACTAACTTTGAAGAAAATGAATTAAAAATGTAGGTTTACTTCAAGGGAAGAAAGATTGTCAAATAAGACCTTGTAGTTACATTTAGAATCAAAGATAAAGATTTCCTCAAAACCAAAAATACAACTAAAAGTTCATCCCTTTAGTAAACGATGATTAAAGATAGACACTAAACAAGAAAAATATTTTGAAGAAGAAATCATGAATGTTAACACTGTGTGTGGATTAAAAAATTCCATACGTCTTAACACAAAAAGTATTCATGCAACCTCTTGAAAAGACTAATCCCTATGAAAAACTAGGCATATAGTACTTCATCTAAATGGGATTTGACTCTAGGTTGTTTGAGAATTAAATTTCATTGTTGATTTCTCAAATTCTACCAACTCATCCTTGTGACATTGGTAAATTAAGAATAAGTTAATCATTGTAGCACTTGAATTAGCCATCTATCTAAGAGAAGGAATTAATCTTCCAATCACTCAATAGATATATTCCTTGAGTTGTTTGACAAAAAAGAAATGTTATTCCTCATAAAAGTATATGGGTGTTGTTGACATAACTTCCATAAATATGGTATTCTTTGGTCATAGAGAGCGACAACCATTGTAACCAATTTTCATCTTAAGAGTGAATGAATAAATCGTATTTTCTTGTTGGTTTTCTCTTCTTAGGTTTCCAACATAAATCTGTGATGTTGATTGTGTAATTTCCATTCGTTGTTTAATGTCTTATTTTATTCTCTCCAAAAATAAAGGATTAAGAAACAATCACCATCTAAATAATTATACAATCAAAGTAATTCATAGAAGAAAGAGGAACTAACATAATTAGATAATTTGTGTTGATGAATCACATTAGTCATAAGCCAAGTGATTATGGATCATATTGGTATCAAACTGATGAATCCTTGGAATGAAGAAAATTTACTAAGGTATCAATGGGAAAATGTCTAAAGAGAAAAATATTTGGAGTTATAAATGTCATTAATGAATAAAGTCAAGATGAGAATCAAGAGTTGAGGAGGTTGTGGTAGTGTATCATAGAAAATAATTAAGAATTGCAGTCCAAGATAAAAATAATAGAGGACTTCCTCGCCACCTTGACAAAGAATCTTGTTCAATTTCAAAGCTAAGTTTCTCGAGTGACTACTCATGATTTAGAGAGCATGGCACAAGTAGAAATGTTTCCCCAATAGACTATAGTGAATTGGTAGCACGCTACAAGGTCCTAACCATTTTATGGGTGCTATTGATTACAATTTATATTTATAATTTATGCTTATATTAATTTATTGCAATAAATATTTATATCACTAGCTCACAACACACAAATTTCTAATTAATATACTATTAACTATAATTTGATGCAAGAGCATCTGAACCAAATGATCTCTTTTGACTCAAAAGGTCAAAAACCTTTACTAAGGGAGTTGGTTCCCTAATTATTTATTTTGTTATGTAATAAATCTCTCGAATACCTTTAGAAAGCATCACGGATCTTTCTGTTAGCTAGGAGGTTGGGTGGTTTCTTAATTATAGATGATTAGAGGGTTTTTAGTGATCAGGTTGTTGAAACAACTGAGGCTCAATCAATCTTAAATCTGTGTAATTTTATTGAGCAAAGGGTTGGTTGATTTATTGGTCGGTTGGATGTAAGAGGACGAAACATTGGTTCTGAAGGTGTTATAAACTTGAATAGAATTACCAGAGAACGATTTGATTCTCCTTCATATCACTGTGTATATATTGTTGTTATCATAGGGTTGAGTAATCTATGTTTACGAATTCTATTTCAATCATGCGATATTGATCTATACATCCTTGATAGAACAAGAGTATTCCTTCTAAGTGTGGATAGATGGATTCATGAGATGATCTTAGGGAAGAAGTCGAGCTCTACGCAGGAGAAGTGATCGTCACAGAAGGAAGAACGAGAATCGTTCATCTCTCAGATTGAATAAACACCAACCATCTGATCCATTGAAGGATCGATCAATGATCAGATCAATTCGTGATTGTTGGATACACAAGCAACATATTAAGGGTTGGGAATCATTGCGGAGAGAGAAGGTGAAATTAACAGACATGCTAGTTCACAGTCCGCAATCAACCAACATCATTGATATCGTCGGTGTGGATGATCAACGACCACGATTTAAATTAAGTCGGTCAACATTTTTCATACTGCGGGGGATTGAGCTCTCTGATAAAGAGTGAGCACATTGGAATTCCGCAATCACTATGAACCGTCGATCTATGAACGATCGGTGGATGAACCTGAAAGAAACCCACGCGTTAATGTTGTGTAAACTTGTATTGTGATTGGGTTATGTGGGTGATTTGCGAGTCCATTTTTTAATTATGTCGATGTTAGGAAGTATTTGGAAGGGTTTAACTTCATCCTTGCATTAGTTTGGTATCAGAGCAAATTGATTTATCTTGATAAGTGAACCATGCCACCAAGGAGACAAGGTGGAGTTCCTCTTGGTAGAGGTCGAGGTAGAGCAGTAGGAAATGACATTGTATTAGAGGAATTGAGGAGACTGCATGTCAGAATGGAAGCCATGGAGATGAACCAGAGAATAAATCATGAAGTTGGTTATATCAGTGATGAAGTCGAGGTTAAATCTTCTGAAGAAGAAGTAAAAGAGACACAAGATGAAAGAATATTCAGAATGTTGGCAAAGGATAGTAGAAGAACAAAGGTGGAAGTTCCTCTGTATGATGGAAGTCTGAATGTGGATGATCTAATGGACTCGATCAACACCATGGATAAATATTTTGACGTTGAAGAGGTTGAAGACATGAAGAAGGTGAAGTATGCAGCTACCAGATTGAAGGGACATGCAACCATCTGGTGGGATGAATTGCATATACACAAACAAAGGAAAGGAAAATCAAAGACTAATCAATGGGATAAGATGGTGAACAAAATAAAAAGTAAATTTATGCCCAAATACTACCATTTGAACCTATTTAAGCAATTACAAAACATGAAGAAGAAAGGCATGATAGCTAAGGAGTATACAGAAGAATTCTATTGGATAAATAGCAGGGTTGGACACATAGAATGAGATATGGAGAAGGTGGCCAATTATATTAATGGTCTCAGATACGATATCCAATATGAGATAGGGTTGTTTACTCTCAGGACTGTTGAGGATGCATGTAAAGCATCTTTGAAAACTAAAGACAATATTGCAAGGAAGTAAAGTTAAAGGAATAGAGGAAGAGGTATAACTCATGGCAGAGGATCTGCTAGTGGAGGAAGAATCTAGATTACTAAATGTGGAGGAGAAAGCTTAGGCATCCAATCACCAAGAAGAGGTGATTCCAGGGGTAGAAGATTTGGCTTCATAGGAAGAGAAGCAAGATGTTATACATGTGGAGAATTAGTACATATGTCTTGGGACTATCCTAAGAATAAAGAAACAAACCAGAGGAATGTAAATGTAGCATAAGCAAGGGAAGAACCAACAAATTTAGCATTTGAAATAGAAGCTCTTGAGATAGGAGAGTCATTGATATTGAAAAGGATCTTGGTTAAGGCAAAAAAAAAAGTGATTGAACTAGCTCAGAGGAAAAGCTTGTTCAGGACTGTATGCAAGTAAGGAGGTAAGTGTTGCAAAGTGGTCATAGAAAGTGGGAGTACAAATAATTTGGTTTCCACAGAGATGGCAGAGAAGTTGGGATTGAAGAGGATGGCACATCCCACTCCCTACAGAGTGGCGTGGTTGCAGAAAGGACATCATCTCTTGGTGAATGAGAAGTGTAATGTGGAAATACAAATTAGTAACTATAAATATGTGGTGTTATGTGATATAGTGCCAATGGATGTATGCCATGTTCTATTGGGAAGACCTTGGCAATATTACAAGAAATCCATTCATGATGGTAGAAGGAATAGTCACTCCTTAGAGAAAGATGGGAAGAAACATATGTTGTTTCCTTTGAAATGTGAGACAACTAAAGGTGAATCAAGGCCTAGTATTCTATTGATGAGTGGAAAAGAATTGTTGCAAAGAGTTAAGAAAGCTAAGGAGTTACATTTTTCTCTAATTGGTAAGCCAAAGGTAATATTTACTGCTACAATTTTAAATGATCTACCTAAAGAAGTTCAAGGCATGCTTGATGATTTTGTTGATATTATAGTAAATGAAATGCCTAATGCATTACCACCTGTGAGAAGTATCAGTCATCATATTGATCTAATACCTTGAGCAATTTTTCCTAACAAAGAAGCTTATAGATTGAACCCTCAAGAAAAAGAGGAAATTAAGAAGCAGGTGCGGGAATTGTTGGATAAAGGACTGGTGAAGGAAAGATTGAGTCCATGTACAGTACCAACAGTGATTATCCCAAAGAAGGATGGAGGATGGTACATGTGTACTAATTCCAAGGCTATCAACAAGATTACAATCAGGTATAGGTTTCCCTTACCCCGAATTGATGATTTTATGGATTGTTTATCTGGTTCAAGATACTTTTCAAAAACATATTTAAAAAGTGGATATCATCATATAAGGATTAGAGAGGGGGATGAATGGAAGACTGCATTTAAAACAAAAAGTGATTTATATGTGGTTGGTGATGCCCTCTGGAATCTCAAATGCACCAGGTACACTCATGAGATTAATGAATGAAGTATTAAAAGAATACATTGGGAAATTTGTTATTGTTTATCTTGATGACATTTTGATTTACAGTCAGACTAAAGAGGAGAATTTGAAACATCTTAAGATGATTTTGAGCAAACTATAGAAGGAGAAGTTGTTGATAAATTTGAAGAAGTGTAGTTTCATGAAGAAGGAACTGATATATCTAGGATTTGTAGTCTCTGAAGAAGGCTTGAAGATGGATCCTGAAAAGGTACAAGAAATTATTGATTGACCAACTCCAAGAAGTGTATATGAGGTAAGAAGCTTTCATGGTCTTGCAAGTTTTTACAGGAAATTTATTAGAAGTTTCAGTTAGATTTGTGCACCCATAGTTGAGACTTTCAAAGAGAGTAGACAATCATTTAAATGGATTGAAGCAGTTGATAGGGGTTTTAAATTGTTGAAGAAAAAAATCATTGAATAACCTATTTTGGCTTTAGCAAGTTTTGATAAAAATTTCCAAATTGAAACTAATGCTAGTGGGATGGAAATAGGGGTTGTATTGAGTTGGGAGAAGAGACCTATTTCATACTCCAGTGAAAATTCGAATGAGGAAAAACATAAATATTCTTCATATGATAAAGAGTTTTATGTAGTTTTCCAAATGCTTAAGAAGTGGAGGAATTATTTAATGCCTAAAGAATTCATTTAATATACAAATAATCATGCATTGCAATTTATAAGTAGTCAACACAAGTTGAACCAAAAACATGCTAAATGGGTGGAATTTATGCAAGGTTTCACTTTTGTGATCAAACATATAAGTAGCAAATCTAATAGAGTTTTTGATGCTTTGAGCAGAGTAAATTTAATTTTACAAGAAGTTAGAGTCAGAACCCTAGGATTTGATGAATTAGTAGCAATGTATAAGGAGGATGCCTATTTTCAGGAAGTTTATGTAGATTGTGAAAACCTTGTTGCCCACAATAGAGATCAATGGTTAGACTACATGCTGCGAGAAGGTTTGTTGTTCAAAAATAGTAAGTTGTGCATACCTAAGTGTTCCATGAGGGAAAAATTGATAAAGGAAAAGCATAGTGGAGGTCTGTCAGAACACTTTGGTTAGGTCAAGACATATGCTTAGGTAAGTAATTTTTATTATTGGACAGGAATGCAAAATGATGTAAAGAAATTTGTGGAGAAGTGCAGGATATGTTAGCATGCAAAGAGGAGGAGTCAAAACACAGGATTGTATCAACCTTTACCTATCCCAAATAGACTTTGGGATTCTATTAGCATGGACTTTGTTTTAGGTTTACCTAAAAATCAAAAGGGAAATGATTCTATCTATGTTGTGGTAGATAGATTTTAAAAAATGGCTCATTTTATTGCTTGTAAAAAGAATAATGATGCAACTAACATTGCAATTTGTTTTTCTTAGAAGTAGTAAGGTTGAATGGACTACCTATAAGAATTGTCTCTAATAGAGATACCAAGTTTGTAGGTCATTTCTGGAGGACATTATGGAAGAAGTTGGGTACAAACCTTAACTTTAGTTCAACATATCACCCTCAGTCTAATGGGAAAACAGTAGTAAACAGAATTTTAGGGAATATTTTGAGAAGCTTAGTGTATGAGAACCCAAATCAATGGGATCAATTGCTTTGCCAAGTAGAATTTTCTTATAATTATTCTCCAAACAGAAGTGTAGGTATGAGTCCATTTCAGATATTTTATGGAATGCATCCAAGGGGAGTATATGAATTGAGAAATCTGGGAAAGAAAGAAATGAGTGGTGTTGGTGGTGAAGATTTTGCAGTCAGCATACAGGAAATGCAGGGGAATGTCAAGCATAAACTATAAGAGAGCAGTGGAAAATACAAGAAAAGAGCTGATATGAAAAGAAGGCAAGTGGATTTTCAGGTTGGTGACTTGGTCATGGTATATTTGAGAAAGGAAAGGTTTCCTGTAGGGAAATATAACAAGTTGAAGCTAAAGAAAATCGTGCCTTGTAGAATACTGAGGATATTTTCTGCAAATGCATATGAGGTGGAACTTCCAGATGAAATTGGAATATCTCCAATATTCAATGGGGTAGAATTGTATCCCTTCAAGGAATTGGACAGTGGAACAACATATGAACTTGTAGGTGGGGGAAATCAGATCGAATGGGAAGAACAATTACCTAAGAAGACACAAATAGAAATTGAGAAAAATTTGGACAAAAGGATGACAAAGAAAACCATAGGCAAAGAATACTTTCAGTATTTGGTGAAATGAAAAGGTCAGCCAGCAGAGGATTCTACTTGGATGGCAACAGAAGAGATGCAGAAATATCATGTTGATCCTGAAGACATGATCAACAATTATTTTCTTCCTTGTGAATTTGATGCTGGAGCATCTGAACCAAATGATCTCTTTTGACTCAAAAGGTCAAAAACCTTTACTAAGGGAGTTAGTTCCCTAATTATTTATTGTGTTATGTAATAAATCTCTCGAATACCTCTAGAAGGCATTGAGGATATTTATGTTAACTATGAGGCTGGGTGGTTTCTTAATTATAGATGATTAGAGGATTTTTAGTGATCAGGTTGCTGAAACAACCGAGACTCAATCGAGCTTAAATCTGTGTAATTGTATTGAGAAAAGAGTTGGTTGATTTATTGGTTGGTTGGATGTAAGAGGATGAAACACTAGTTTTGAAGGTGTTATAAACTTGAATAGAATTACCAGAGAATGATTTGATTCTCCTTCAGATCATTGTGTATATATTTATATTATCATAGGGTTGAGTTATATATGTTTACGAATTCTAGTTTAATCTTGTGATATTGATATATACATCCTTCATAGAACAAGAGTATTCCTTCTAAGTGTGGATAGATAGATTCGTGAGATGATCTGTAGGGACGAAGTCGAGATCTATGCATGGGAAGTGATCGTCATAGAAGGAAGAATGAGAATCATTCATCTCTCATATTGAACAAACATCAACCGTCTGATCCATTGAAGGACTGATCAACGATCAGATCAATTTGTGATCGTTGGATACAAAATCTCTAGATCAAGGGTTGGGAATCATTGTTGAGATCAAAGGTGAAATTAACAGACCTGTTAGTTCATGGTCCCAATCAACTAACATCATTGATATCCTCAGGGTGGATGATCAACGACCATGATTTAAATTAAGTCGGTGAGAATTTTTCAGACTGCGAAGATTGAACTCTCTGATAAAGAGTGAGCACATTGGAATTTTGCAATCACTGTGAACCGTCGATCTTTGAACGATGGGTGGATGAACCTGCAAGAAACCCACACATTAATGTTGTGTAAAATCGTATTGTGATCGGGTTTTGTGGGTGATTTGCGAGTCCGGTTTTGAATTATGTCGATGTTAGGAAGGATATGAAAGGGTTTAATTTATGCCTTGCATCATAATTTAGGCCAAGAAATAAACCCTCTACTATGGCTATCCAGAATAATCTACAACAATTAAACTAAATCTAGTAAGATAAACTTAAAGCATTCAATATGAATCTTTATTGAGTAGATAAATAATACAATATGATTTCCAATAGTTTATTCATAATTTAATTTAGATAAAAAAAACTCATGGGTTAAAAATAAATAAAACACCTTTAATTTTGGGTAAAATAGCCCAAGTATTGCATTCCAATCCCTTTAAATTTCGACTTGCCCAAACTAGATTTAGTCCTTCCATCCAACTAGGAGCCTATTTCAATTCCTATATCTAGGAAACATTTTGGTTTCCTATCCCTCTATGCCCAAGCTCCAAGAACAACAACAATCAACCCAGTATCCTCAATAAATTGTCTAATAACTAGTTCAAAACTCAATATATTTCAAATAATAGCTCAATATTCTTTAATGTCTCTAGAATAGTTTCTCCTTCAAAATTTTCAACCCCCTATATTCCTTCATTTTCCGCTCTTATCATTCCCCCACCAACCTTTCTTAATCCTCTCCCTTTCCCACATGACCATCTCCTGAGGAGGGGAAATTATCCCTTATCCTAGATAAGTGAATAAAATAATAAAATAAATTACAATTTAATGAATACAAATCCACACATGCTAACATTTAATAAATTTTAATTTTCACTTTGGAGTTAGTTGACAAACATGTAATCTATAATTGATTATTATTTCACACAATCCAACCAAATTTAATGAGTATCTATCTTACCATTGATATCTTATGTTCATATAATATAGTTTTAAATTCCACCCAATTAAGTATTAACTAATTGAATAGTTTATTATAGTAACTAATGTACTTGTGAAATCGTAATGATGAATGTCATTAGGTATGTAGGCATAGTTAGTGCACACATAACCCATGTGTTGATTGAGGTTTTCATTGATGTCAAAGTCCAAGAAAAGAGAAGAAAAAAACCCTCCTTGAAGCATTAAAGAGAAACACTTGTAAAAATATTGCATGTCTGCCCTGCCCATAAAAATAACTTGCAAAAATATCACATGTCGGCGGGACAGATAAAAAATTAAATTGAAATTGCAGGTCGACCCCTAAAAGTAGACATGGACTAGTATAAATAAGTGGTTGGAAATCTCATTTTGACCATGAAAAATTGACATCTCTTCTAATGAAGTAGTGAATAATCTCAACGAAGAAGTTAAGGAGTATCTCAGTGAGTTAAGAGTTTTGTTTTGGTCAGGTTAAGGGTTTTGTTTTGGCACGAGTTTGTTGGAAAATGTTTAACAGGCAGCATATGCTTGTCATTGATGGCAAGTACAGCACTGATGATGGCTTGAGTACAGCAGCGATGATCAACAGGAAAATAGAAGATAAGTCCAGGAAGATCGAATGATCGAAGGCCCGAGAAGCATTTATGATCGTTGGATCTCATTCAAAATTCCTGAAAGAACGAGGGTCGTCAGATCAGAATATAGATAAGAAAAGCATTGAATAGGAGGACCGTCCATCTCAGGGTGTTATGTGGACCGTTGATCCGACTCCCTTTCGAAGTTTCGCGGATCGAGAGTTGGAGGTGTCAAAGAAACAATGCAACGGGAATCCCGATATTGCGATAAGAGAAATTGTGATTCAATCGCAGTCGTTGAATCAAGCTCTGATCAGGACCGTTGATCCCATGCCATTTTGGGGCATCGGGGATTGCGACTTGGAGAGTCGAGATGTCTCATCTCCAGACTCACGAAATGCGAAATCGCGAAAGCACCTTATGCATAAGGTTGTGGTCACAGCCCATGGTCATGAGAAGGGAAGGAGTCATTCTAGATAAGCTCCATTTCGGGGTTTTGGAGATCGTGACTTGGAAAGTCGAGATGCCTCATCTCCAGATCCACGAAACGCAAATTCGTGAAAAGCGCTTTCTGCATAGGCGCTTGGTTATGACCATAGTCACATTGGGGAAGGAGCTAGTGTAGAAAAGCTCTGTATCGAAGCTTCGGAGATCGTGACATAAAGTGTCAAGACACTTGGGCATAGGAATGATGAAATGCCAAAACCCGATTTAAAGTTAAGATTAATAAAGTTCATCCAACGGCGCAAATAAACCTGAAAATGATCAGAGGGCTATTGTAGCACGACATAGTATTACTGCCAGAAACTACTGTTGGTCTCACCCAGAGGACTCAAATACACTTGGGATGATTTGACAGAGAAGGTGAAGAGCCGCTGGGAATCTTCAAGAGGGATGAAGAGGTTCATGAAGGCGATTGACAGCTAGATGGGAATTGAGGCCTGTAACTGAAACAAAGAAGGTGAGCTCGACTGTCACAGAGAAGACGAAGAGTCTCAACTGCCAGAGAGGCTGGCTCGATTGTAACACAGAAGACGAAGAGTCTCAACTGCCAGAGAGAAAAAGGAATCTCGGCTTAACACCCAGTAATGATAGACACATGGGGTGAACCACCAGAGAAGCTGAAGAGTCATGATGATGATCAGGCAGAGCACTCGAGAGGTGGAGGAGATTGGCGTGGTATGAGCATGCAGAGGAATGGCGAGTATTGCATGCGCAAGATGCACAGAAGCTATATATACACAGTACAGAGAAGAGAAGTGGTTGTTGTTGTTGTTGGAGTTTGTGGTGGTTGTTGTTGTTGAAGGTGATTCATGTGTGAAGAAGGAGGAGAGTGCAGCAGCTAAATTGAAAAGAAGAGGAACCATGCAGTGAATGGACATGGTGCACAGAGCATAAAGAGCAGAAGAACAGACAGCACAAGTCATGTGTGCAGGAAGGCAGTGAGGCAGAAAGAGCAACGAAATGCAGCAGAACAGTGATGAGTCTGGTAAGCCATTGTTGAACATTATATCACTGTAATAAATTTCAGTAGCAAAGATTTATATTATTCAAGGTGGTTGGGAGGTGCTAGGGAGGATTGGTGTCCTCAAAGGTTCAAGTGGGTGCTTGAACACAGGGAGTTGGTGCTTCCTTCTAGTTGGTGCTAGAGAAACCAGGGAGTTGGTGCTTCCTTCTAATTGGTGCTAGAGAAACTAGGGAGTTGGTGCTTCCTTCTAGTTGGTGCTAGAGAAACCAAGGAGTTGGTGCTTCCTTCAAGTGGGTGCTAGAGAAAACAGAGATTTGGTGCTCTCAGCAAGTAGCAGCTTGCAAAACTGAGGTTGTAACCTCATTATGATTTGGTGCTCATATGTATGATAATGTAAAGAATGTAACTATTACTTATCATATAAATAAAAAGAGGTTTTTACCCTGTATGGGTTTCCTCGGGAAATATCTGTCTCT
>ML777597.1:794609-807845 GCA_009831015.1 Picea engelmannii | reverse complement strand
CTCTATAAGGAGAATCTATGTAACAATAGAAGTACTCGTTGTTTTCCTCAACACAATATAATTTAATATATTAATACAAGTTTAATTCCAATTAAAAAAATATTGTAGAAACATATATGTTTACAACTTTTCCAAACATATTCCACATTTATATAATTTTTTTTAACTTCCCACTTTTTCTTAAATAAAAGGATATAAAATTACTAAAAATGGACAATATTTTACTTTCCTAACCAAAAACATGATATAAACAAGGTATAAAATATCATGCCAATTGAGCATTTTTATTCCTTTTAACTCTCGTAAAAGATATAAGTATACTAACAATTGAACACAATTTTCTTTCCTAAGTAGCGTGTGTGTTTTCTTTTGATAAATAAAACAAAATTCTTTTTATACTCATATATTCCCTTGATATGTATGAAAGATTTCATGAAGACCGTTACTCCTTTGAAATAGAAAGTGAAATTTGGATGAGACTCTCGATATAGGTGGGGAGACTGAACCAGGAGTTGCAGCTTTAATGGAGGTTGACCATGTACCTTTAAAGATTTAACTAGAGTATAAGGGTGGGTAAAGGTTAATGTCGGAGACTCGAATGGACCTCCTTAGGCCGTTCTGTGTTTTTTCTCCATGCATTAGGAGCTTTTGTGCTGTAGTGGAGGGTGATTCATAGATACTTTGGATAGTGGAGTTAGTCCTTTAACTAGTACATACTCCTTCCTTGTCTATTTTAGTGGTTAGGATAGCTTTTAATCCTCTGCTAACTTCAATGATTGTTGTAAGAAAGGACTTCATCTCACCTAATGAGCATCCATTCACTGGGAACAAATCGAATACTCCACTAAATTAGGGTTTATGTTTTACATGATGACAGGCCTTGTTCAGGTCACGAAATTCCATACACAAGCGGATGGTTCCTTGATTTTTATTCATGGGAATGGGGTTGGATACCCATTCGGTCAAGGGAGTCGAGTAGATAAATATGGCATTAAGTAGATTCTCTACCTCTGCCTTAATAGTGGGGGCCTTCCTAGGATTAACAGCTCTAAGACGTTGTCGAACGGGTTTAGCATCCGGGTAAATCCTATTCTCATGTTCGACAATATGGGGGTCGATCCCTAGCATCTCTTCATATGACCAAGGAATATGTCTTAAAATTATTTGAAGAGGTTGGTGTAGATCAGAATCTCTTCTGGTGAACAATCTACACCTGTATTTACGTTTTCAATCTTGTCAGGGGTATGAGAGATATCAATCTAGACGGTGGGAGAAATACTCGCCATATTCCCTTCAGCATAAATTCCATGTGTATCAAGTGGAACTACGGCATGACTGACTATCTCACTTAGGGTAGATCTAAAATTATCTTGCTCAATTTTTTCAAGACTTGGGAGAAAATAAGATCGATGATGCATATCGTCCCAAGGTCTCTCGGAAACATTCATGGCTTCAAGGATGGCTTCGTCTGAAGGCAAAGTATCATCCAAGAAATCATGTCAACAAGATAACGAAGTGGCCCATACGGGCCTGAGAACTGGATCCTCCTTGACCGTCTGCGAGGGAACATGATCTGGATCGGCAGAAGAGTCAACGATAGCTTGATATGCAATCTCTATTGTCGATAGTGGCATAGCCATGCCAACATGCGACTAACCTTCAATCAATGAAGTCGGAGAAGGTAGAGTCCAAGGGTCACTGAAATAAGAAGTGAGGAAAGGGATGGACCTCTCTACTGAATCAGTCGTACTGGACATGGCATAAATGTGGTGAATCGATGTCGAGAATTTGAAAGTACCCATGAGGGAAGAATACATTCTGGCAGCGATATTCTTAGTTGTCGGTTGAGAATTGTCAACCACAGGGATCGACGTTCCAACAGATGTGTTCGGTCTAGAGTATGCAAAGGATAACTGGTTGATCGTCACAATCTCCCCTTGATGAGGAAAACAAAGTGAACGGAAAATGGATGATACGACGGTGATCATAGAATAAGTCCAATTGCGACCTAGTAACAGGTTATAATCGAGAGGTGCATCAACTACCTCTAATTCCATTTCTACCATCTTCCCACCTAAATGGAATGGAAAGGCAGGAAGAATACCATGAGGGTGGAAGGAATGACCATTGAATGCGGTCAACATGGTCAACGACTTTGAAAGGGTTGTAGAACCGATAGCTTTTCAACAGGCTTAGGACATCACACAAGTGGAAACACCTTCATCAACAATCGCTCGTTTGATGGTATATTTAGAATACTCTACGTGGATTTGGAAAGACACATGGTATGGTAAGCGAGGCTTCACGTCCGTGACATCGAACTTGATGATCTTCGAGCCACTGGGTTCTAGAGATCCTAAGGCAGAGAGTAAGGCATTCCTCTGTGATGGACACATCTGGATTACCTCCAAAGAAGACATCGTGCAAGGTGTTTGGCCTAGATCCTCAACAATAGAGTAGTTCTGGATGGATTTAGAATTAGGGTTATGGGTAGAGCACTTGAATTATCCTTTCGGAATACGAGGTGGTGGCTCTGGTTTCTCGATATGTAAATTCATCTCCGAGGGTGGAGGAGGAGCTTCTAGGCTAGTACTAGCTTTTGAAGAGCCATAATCTCAAGAGCGAGTGACTATATCAATTTTTGCGCCGACCATATTGATACAAACATGGTCGTCATCTTGCGATGATGGGTTTTGACTCCCACCAGATGCATTTCCAGCGTTCGAAGAACTCGAGGCTAAGTGTTGGTTGTGAGGAAAAGGATTTGTTAGCATAGCAGGTGGAATATTTCAAAGCCTCGCAGCTTCCGCAAGTTTGGGGCATAAATGTGTAAGGTGATCATCTGTACATAGTTTGCTAGGAAACTTAACCTTATTCTTTTCTTTCGTGCCCTCTCCAGCATTATTGTTTTGTTTTCCATTATTATTCTTTTCCTTGGGTTTATTATTCCCACCTCTACGATTATTTCAACCTTTCTGTTTATTCCCATCTGGTTGTTGGTCACCATTTGGGTTTCTCGATCACTGCACGGAATGTACATCTGTCAATTGGGTGGGTTTGGAGGATCTAGATGAAGCTAGTCCTCCAACAAAATTCGTTGTCGAGTCTGCGGAATTTACATTGGTGGACCCTACAATGCCATTGGCATGGGGCCCAGGACCCAGGACCCTATCTAAGATCATGAGTCGACCGTGGTGCCTCGGGAAGAAGGTGGTATAACATCCCTGACTGAGCATACATCAAATTGAATTGTTGGGCTATAAAAATGGTCTCTTCTTCGCTAAAGACCCCGGAAGTAGCAACGTCCTTTGGAATAGGAGCGTGAAAAGATTTTAAAAACCATTCTAAAAGAAATCCTAGGGGTATGGGAGTCTTAACTAACCATCTTCTCCTACGCCATTTCTGGATATGGTCTGAAATATGAGTGTCAGAACCCTGGCGTAAAGTTGACAAAAGTTCAAGGCAAGCATCGTAATGAACAAGTAGTTGAAGATGGTTAAGGAAGGCTAACACTAACTGTTGAAAAGACCCATATGTTCCCCTAGGTAGCTCAATATACCATTGTGATGCAATCCCTATAAGAGTGCGCTGAAAAAATCATAATCTAATAGAATCGTGATTCAAAGAATTCGATGAGCACCAGAGGTGAAAAGTAGTGACATGATCACTAGGGTCCTCACCATTCTTACCTTCAAACTTTGGAATGTCTGACGGAAGCTTGGTGGGGACAGGGGTCCATGTGTGATCATGACTCATCAGGTTGTTCATTAGTTTAGACAAATCTGGCAAATCAAACATGGCCAGAAAGGGAATACGGGGCTGCAACACCTGACCCCATCCTCCTACAAAAGACTGAGTATTAGGAAATGTGTTCCATCCAGGGTTCTGGTAAGGAACAGAACCTTGTCTGGAATTAAAATACCCTCCTCTTGGTGGATTCATGAAAGATGGATTGGGCATCATTCCAGAAGGAATGTTCTGATAAGGGTTATGAAAATTGCCCCTAGTTGGATTAGCTCCAAACTGAGGGTTGTTAAAACTTCCCCCAACTGGATTAGATCCAGGTTGGCAGGTGCCTAAGACATAATACTGACCTCCTCTGGGTGGGAATCCATAGGATTGAAGTGGATTTGTTATGCCAAGAGTATTGGTCGAATTTGACACCGAGGGGATAGGGATATAGGGCGAAACTTGACCGCTAGCTTGGTTGTTCCATCCAGCCATAGAATGATTAGACTCGGGGTTAGGTAAGGGGACACTTCCTACATTAGGATTCTCTTGGGGAACATGAGAGATACCAAATGGAAAGGGAGTGTAAGGAGGTGTGGTGCCCCCAAGTCCAAGGCTAGCATTATGGCCAACAACTGGGATGTCAGTCGAAGACTGCGAAGTGAAAATTGGCATGCCATAAGAAAATGGACTAGTAGCCATGGGGATGATTTGAACATTGTAACTCAGTGAGTGGTCAAAACCCCCAAAAGGGTTAGAGGCAAGAGACAAATCATTGACTACGGGCCGAGCCATAATATCGGTGTAGGCCTCCGGCACTGCAACTGTAGCGGCTGCAGGTGTCGAAGGAGTGAAATTAACTATAGTGGGATTGGGATTTGATGACCTCCCATTGTTCTAAAGACTAGACTTGGTACTCATCCTTGTGGGATCACAAGTCTAAAAAGTGGATGTGTGTGTACCACTCCTGATAACTCTATGCCTTTTAGAAGGCAATAGCTCAAAAATCGGTGGTAACTGTAATAACCGACGAGACCTGCGAGGAAGCTGGTCCGACTCCACGACGAATTATGACTCTCAACAAATAAAAAGATATCCTAAGGCCAACTAGTAATCAAAGAGCATACCAAAAATTCAAATGTCCAATATGCATGCAAAGGGATAGAGTGGTTGAGTGGCCTCCCTCTCTAAAGAAGGTATGCCTCGACCAAGAGGGACCTGAGACTTCCTACTAAATTTTGGAGGAAACATAATCAGTTATAAGGGCCCTCGTAGGCTTAACAACCAGTCGGTCAGACCCCCCCAGAGAGGTAATCCTCCATAAAGGTTGTGTGTTGTCTGACCCCTATCTGCCTCAGGATACAAGTAGAATAATCCCTGCAAGTAACCTATGAGAAACCTAAGTCAAGGAACTACTAAACCATTGTATAAATGATGCACAGGGGAGAAATCATAAGTCCAGATCACCATATGGGCAGGGTAGCAAAGACGGAAACCTTGAAAGCACCACCTCTCACAGAGGTATGGGCACTAGCAAGATCCCCAAATACAAATAAATCCACAAAAATATCTCTGACGCTAGGTGAGTATCCAGGGGTTATCCCTTCAACTAACTTCGCGTGACCTCATGATTAACTCCGGTGTGAGCGGAGCCTCCTGATATTACCAATTATACAATGGATTTCTCAACTCCCTGTCTCAGACACATAAGTTGATTTAATTGCCTTGGAGAAGTTTACTCACAAAATCCTATTCCAAGGCACTAAATCCTAGGCTAGTTTGTGCACCCTAAAAAATAAAATCGTGACTAATCAATTTTAGTTTAAAGCATAAATTTTATTGGTTGTGATTATTCAAAGAGGTATGGAAATGAAACTCATGGTGTTATGACTCTGCATGAAAATAAAAATAGATATAATGCAAAGCCTAACTTTAACTTTTCAGTGAATGATATGCTAAATAAAAACAATGCAACCTTCAATTTTAACTCTGCAACTCATATGTAAAATGAAATATTTTGCTAAATGTGCTAAGCTAATGATAACTGTTCAAAGAAAAAATACCAACCAATGCAAAATGCCTATTTTTTTTGTATTTTCAATGTATTTAAAAAAAAAATGCATGGACTAATAAGTGACTTGATATATAGCTTCTACTATGTATAAAAGCAATCGCTCGAGTAGAATACCAAGCAGCTAAGTAGACATCCCAACTACCAAGGACAAATCAAAAATGGAAAACAAAGAGAAAGATGCCTCCCAAAAATTCAACTCCAAAAAGGTTTCCTGTCATCCCAGATAATCTCAACAGGTACCACAGAGACCTAAGAAGGCTCAATGATCCTCAAAACCTACCCAGCAGTCACTAAACCAAGCAAACAAGCAAGGGGGAAGTGGTATATGCTCTTGTTCAAGATAAAAGGGTGTATATACACTTCTTGTAGTGGGACAACAAGCGTATATATGCTTCTTGTAGTGGGACAGCAAGCGTATACATGCGATTGTCAGGGGAAAAAGGGCGTATATCTTTTAAAACAAGGCTAGGCAAGGTTAAAAGGTTGAAAACTCAAACCCAAAGTGAACAGACTCTGTCCAGTTGTAATACGACAGGAAATACAAAGGAAAAAGAGCAATGTATGAAGGAAAATCACTTCAACCCTTAGAAGTAAGATAACTTCCCCAGTGGAGTCGCCAATTCTGTTACAAGGGAAAAAATCTCTATGGCCAAGGGTAAACCACAACAGAAAAGTATGAATGTAGAAATCAAATCAATTCCATCATGTGCTATATAAACTAATGCGCAATATGAGGAATAAGCCTACCTTGATTCAATCGTTTGATGTCGTTCCACCGTTGAGCATTGTGACCCAAAGCTTTACACCTGCAAGAAGTTCTCAACAAACAAGCGATGCAAGTATATAGTGACAGTATATAAAATGAGTTAGTGCATTAGATAACACAATCCATTAATAAACATTACAAACATGCCCATGGATAATAATCATATATTTGCAAGATATCAATAGGACGGGAAAGGAGTATTTTTATTAATAATTGATCAACAAAAGTATCAACATTACAGACTTCTGTGTTGGCACGGTTCGAAACCAAGAAACCAAGTTCCTTCCAACTGGGTCTCCACCACTTCAATCCTCCACCAAAGGCAAGCTCATAGCAAAGAGATAATGGGATCCTCTTGACAATAAGGGAAGAACTTGGGGGCTGAACACTGTGTTCAGACTTGAGGTACAAAGGGATGCAGACTCAATATGAAGTAATTTCTCCATAGTAACTTTGCTCTTAAAGTTGAATGCTTTCTCTCTCTTTTTCCATAGCTCGAAATTGTGCTCTTATAGCCTCTAGAATGCAACTGAAGTTCTGAGTCGAAACGTTTCCAGTATATGGAAGGCCAAAGATCAGAGATCATTTGTCGTGACATGGAAACTTGACCTCATTTTGTATTTGCTAGCAAAAATCTCAATATACACGAGCTGTAGTGGAGAAGCAAGTGTATACAAATCTTACAAAGAAGTTAGGAAGCATATATATGGAAAAATATATAATTTTGGCTCTGGATTTATCAAAAAGGGGGTTGATAAGTCTACATAGGGAAATCGAAAAAGGCCATATGTGCAAGATAGGAATGGTGAGGCAAATCTTGCTATAACATTGATGATGGAAGAAAGTGGGTGTGAGAGTCAAATTTGATTCCAGAAACCCTCCCATGTCATTAAGGCATGAGAATAGTCTATCCATGTCAAATTTCATTGCATTCGGAAACAGGTTGAAAAAAATTCAACGTTGATCCCATTCATAGGTCATTGTTGCCTGTGTCTAGTCCTAGTACAATTTCCTTGTAAAATTTGTATAAGATATATGGAGAATGATAATTTTGAAGGTGCTAGGCCTATACCTACACACCATGGCCAAATCACCTCTCATTGGCAGTCTGTGTATTTTGAACTGAAAGTCATGGAGGGGCTAATGGGGATCTTGAGAATAAAAGAAAGGGTCAGCACGGGCACCAAATGGAAAAAAGAGGTGTTAACTATACCAATCCATGAAAGGTAGGCACTAAATGACTTTTGTAAGCAAGGACTTCAGCTCGCCTAATGAGCATCCATTCACTGGGAACAAATCGAATACTCCACTAAATTAGGGTTTATGTTTTACATCATGAATTGATGATGGAAGAAAGTGGGTGTGCGAGTCAAATTTGAGTCCAGAAACCCTCCCATGTCATTAAGGCATGTGAATAGTATATCCATGTCAAATTTCAATGCATTCGGAAACAGTTTGAAAACAATTCAATGTTGGCCCCATTCACAGGTCATTGTTGCCCATGTCTAGTCCTAGTACAATTTCCTTGTAAAATTTGTATAATATATTTGGAGAATGATAATTTTGAAGGTGCTAGGCCTATTCCTACACACCACAACCAGATCACCTCTCATTGACAGTCCGTGTATTTTGAATTGAAATTCATGGAGGGGCTAATGGGGCTCTTGGGAATAAAATAAAGGGTCAGCATGGGCACCAAATGGAAAAAAGAGGTGTTAACTATACCAACCCATGATAGGTAGGCACTAAATGACTGTTGTAAGCAAGGACTTTAGCTCGCCTAATGAGCATCCATTCACTGGGAACAAATCGAATACTCCACTAGATTAGGGTTTATGTTTTACATCATGAATTGATTATGGAAGAAAGTGGGTGTGCAAGTCAAATTTGAGTCCAGAAACCCTCCCATGTCGTTAAGGCATGAGAATAGTCTATCCATGTCAAATTTCAATGCATTCGGAAACAGTTTAAAAAAATTTCAAAGTTGGCCCCATTCACAGGTCATTGTTGCCCATGTCTAGTCCTAGTACAATTTCCTTGTAAAATTTGTATAAGATATTTGGAGAATTATAATTTTGAAGGTGCTAGGCCTATTCCTACACACCACGGCCAGATCACCTCTCATTTACAGTCCGTGTATTTTGAACTAAAAGTCATGGAGGGGCTAATGGGGCTCTTGGGAATAAAAGAAAGGGTCATCATGGGCACCAAATGGAAAAAGGAGGTGTTATCTATACCAACCCATGAAAGGTAGGCAATAAATGACTTTTGTAAGAAAGGACTTCATCTCACCTAATGATCATCCATTCAATGGGAGAAAATCGAATACTCCACTAAATTAGGGTTTATGTTTTACATGATGAATTGATGATGGAAGAAAGTGGGTGTGCGAGTCAAATTTTAGTCCAGAAACCCTCCCATGTCATTAAGGCATGTGAATAGTCTATCCATGTCAAATTTCAATGCATTCAGAAACAGTTTGAAAAAAATTCAACGTTGGCCCCATTCACAGGTCATTGTTGCCCGTGTCTAGTCCCTAGTACAATTTCCTTGTAAAATTTGTATAAGATATTTGGAGAATGATAATTTTGAAGGTTCTAGGCCTATTCCTACACACCACATCCATATCACCTCTCATTGACAGTCCATGTATTTTGAACTGAAAGTCATGGAGGGGCTAATGGGGCTCTTGGGAATAAAAGAAAGAGTCAGCATGGGCACCAAATGGAAAAAATAGGTGTTAAATATACCAACCCATGACAGGTAGGCACTAAATGACTATTGTAAGCAAGGACTTCATCTCGCCTAATGAGCATCCATTCACTGGGAACAAATCGAATACTCCACTAGATTAGGGTTTATGTTTTACATGATGAATTAATGATGGAAGAAAGTGGGTGTGTGATTCAAATTTGAGTCCAAAAACCCTCCCATGTCATTAAGGCATGCGAATAGTCTATCCATGTCAAATTTCAATTCATTCAGAAACAGTTTTAAAAAATTTCAACATTGACCCCATTCACAGGTTATTGTTGCCCGTGTCTAGTCCTAGTACAATTTCCTTGTAAAATTTGTATAAGATATTTGGAGAATGATAATGTTGAAGGTTCTAGGCCTATTCCTACACACCATGGCCATATCAAGTCTCATTGACAGTCCATGCATTGATCCCTTTTATTTTTGGGTTGTTAGTTTTTCTAATTGCACGCACCTTTAGCAGGTGCCATGAAAAATCCCTTTATACCTTTTTGCCAAAATGCCAAGAATACCTAACCTTATTTGTCATTGTGTGCAGGCACTAGCTCAGGGTGTAGGAACTTGGAACTAAAACTTGGATTTCGGGCTAAGTTCTTTAAGTCAAGTCAACTTTTACCATGCCCAAAACCGATAGCCAACTTAGCTTAAAATGCAAAATTTGGCTCAAAAAACCAAAACTTTTATGAGAAAACCTCGTTTTTCATGAGCTTCTCTTGTTTTCGAGAATAGTTCATTCTCTACTAAACAATGGCAACCATGTGAAGGTGGAATCTCTAATTATGCCTCCCCCCCTCCCTCACATCACTCTCAATTTCCCCATACCCAATATGAAATAATAAAAAACATGTAAAATACTATATTATACAAAATAAAAACATATAAAGATCATCATATAAAACACATACCTGTATATATCATTCATCTTCTTATTCATCAAACTCAACGTCGTCCATATCATCTTCATCATGAACATTGTCATTTCCCCAATACCCAATCTATCTAGATTCAACAACTATAATTTAAAATGACACTAAGATTACATGAAAGAAAATAAAATAAGAGATCTATAGTACAAATGACTCACCACATGTAGGAATATCATTGATCTTATTCTTCATCCAACTCATCATATTATGTATCATCATCTGGTATTTCATAATCATCATCGAATGGATTGGCCATATCAACATCATCATCAGTACTGTCATAATTTTCCATAGTATCATCATCAGATATAGCGTCATCGAGAACATTATCATGTACATCATATGGTTGATCAACTTCTTTGACTTCATCATCTGACGATACACGGTCTACCTCCTCATGTTCCTCTGTATCACCTTCTAGTTATTTAATATCATCTTCTTTTGGTACATTATACTTTACAGGCCTTCCTCTTGGATCATATCTAACAACAAACGACCAACCTGGTTTACCGGGAACCTCGCAATAGAATACCTGCTCACATTGGCTTGGAAGAACATAACTTTCTAGACCTAGCTCAAATTTCCTTGTATTAACCATGGTAAAACTATTGTCATGTTGAATAACAGTTCTTTCAAGATCACGTTCATTTATCCGTAAACGATACCATTTGACCTCAAACAGAATTATCTTGAAGGATTTGAGGTCACACTCGATTATATCATCCAAATTTCCATAATATCTATTTTATGTTAGTCTTGGATGTTTGTCACTTCTAGAAGAAACATTAGTTACTTGAAACACTGCAGTTATCCCTGAATTGGTGGTTTTCTTCGTGTCATCCACCCTTTTGATGCAAAATTTTCGACCATTATACCACATAGCTTTGTGGTGCTTCAACTGTAATATTCCTGACAAGCACAAAATAAATTAATAATTAATAAACGTATTTAAACTTAATAAATATTAAAAAATAATACATTAACATTTTGTATAATAACAGAAAGTGCAGGTAAAATTTTATATGCTTACCTGTTTATCTTTTAAACCATATGTTAAATCAATCTCCCTCTGCGTAAGATTGTGATCTTCATTACGATGAGCTCTTTTAATTAATGTAGCCACCCCTTCCCATGATAACCTACCATGATGTTGTTCACATTGTTCTATCCATAGATTCATCCAATCAAGATTGTTAGCAATGTACAAATGTAGTTCATCCCACACTCGACCAGCTGCAATGAAAAAAATATAAATTAGTAAGAATAATGAATAATAATAATTGATGGAGGTATAATATAAATTGAAGAAATACAATATAGATAAAAATCAAATAATATAATACCTTTCACTTTCCTCATTTTACCACTCCCGACCAAGACCTCCACTTCATATATTTTGATGTTATTGACACCCCAAATGCAATGCATATTAATTTTCCTTCCTAAATCAGGAAGATAATCACTAATATACACTAATGTTTGATTGATCCAGGGGATAAAAATTTTCTCAAAATTCAAAGTGCTCGGAATCACTACAATTCGAATGGGAGCGTAGGCCTCGTTGTCACGAACCCAACGCAACTCGTTTGGGTTCAAAGGAACGTCGGATGAGAGAGATATCGCGTTCTGTTCAAATCGACAAACATGCAAAAAAAAAATGTGTTGACTGTACAGTCCGTATAGTCTGTACGGATGCTGACGTGGCAGGGTCGTACGACACGTGGCATATCCGTACAACATGTGGCAGGTGTGGTTGGCAGTCATGTGGATGAGTTTTCATATGACATGTGGCTTGTTTGTGGCGAATGGGATGGCGACATGTGGCCCAATCAATGGCTGCCACGTGTCACCTAAACATTGGTTAAAACTTGTGTAGTTGGCAGGAATTGATCCTGCGACCT
This sequence comes from Picea engelmannii, assembly GCA_009831015.1. Classification (NCBI taxonomy): domain Eukaryota; kingdom Viridiplantae; phylum Streptophyta; class Pinopsida; order Pinales; family Pinaceae; genus Picea; species Picea engelmannii. The sequence goes on along the minus strand of ML777597.1, from coordinate 795,692 downwards.
CCGGGCAGGGGTATGACCTTGGGAAGAGCTGCCCAACCGGCATGCCACTATAGTGGTTCTTATCACTATATAGTTTTGTTAATATTTAAATTGCAATGTGTTTTGGATTGGGCGCGGACAAGGCCAGGGCTAAGCCCCAGCCCCCATCCATATATATATATATATATATATAGCATGTGACTACCCACGCGCGTAGTTCAAACGAAGCCCATAACACATACGACCGGTGGTCAATGCATTGCGTGGGAGTTTTATTACCAATGATTATAAAACTGTGCCGACACTTGTCGCTCTATCATTTGATTTGGGACTTGGCCCCTTTTGTATGTGCGCGCAGTCGTATGGTAGGCCATATGCCCATGGACTTGGAGGTTAGGGGTTGGGCACACCCTAACCATCCTACAGTTCACACCATTTGTGTGGTTGCGCCCGGTGCTGAGTTTTCACACAAATATGCGCGTCGGGGCTAGGTTGAGGAGGTAGAGGTGCATTTTGGCGATCCAGAGACGGCAAGTTTGAAGGGGAACTTCCAGGAAGCTTATCTTCTTCAATTTTTGGTCAAATGAGGTGCCGAAAAATCCCAGCTAGGGATTTTTGGACATTCTGAAGCCATTGGAGCCATCTATTTGGCATTTTGAACATTGTAAAGCACATATTTTAGCACTTTGAGCAAATAATACAAAAGATCCATTGGAAGCTGGACCAGGAGATGTAGCCCAAGAGAGGGGTGAACTCCTTTATCATTTGTTGTGTTATGTGTTTTCTATTCACTGTTATTTGTTGTTGTTTATATGCATCTTAAATGTGTAATTTCTATAAAAGTTGTGCTTGCAAAATTGATCCATTTGCATAAGAACACTTGAATTAAAACTTGAAAATATTTTCAAGAATACAAGTCTTTATCATTTTCAGATCAAGTTGGTATCAGAGCTTAGGTTTTTGAAGACTTGATTATTTGCAAGTGTTTTGTTTTCTGATTCTCACAAGGTTGAAACTCACAAGAGGAGAAGGTCAACTTGTAGAGCCAAGTTCTCATCCTTCAGGAAGAAAGATTATATCATCACCGCAAGCTTCAAGGAGGCA
>ML777597.1:748786-761764 GCA_009831015.1 Picea engelmannii | reverse complement strand
CGTGGGGCTCTACACAGATACATCCAAACTGAAATGGATTTTCTGGACATCTCATCACTCGGTGTTGCTTATCAATATGTTGTTAAAATAGAGAAAAAATTTAAGCACCAGAACAAACGAGAGTTCAGGTATGCAAATCCACAACAACCGAAGTATGACAAAGATGGCCCTAACAAACAGTCTCCCAAAAATGAGTCCAAGACACAAGAAAAGAAGGGTCACGGGAAGACAAAGAAGGACACCAGAAAATGGTGCAAGTTTCACAAAATCCCCTGGCACAACACTGATGAATGTCGCTCAAAACAATCATTGGTGGCCAATATCAAAGACAAAGAGCCGAAACCTAATTCAGAATCTGATTCTGAAAATAATGGTAAAGGACAGATCATTGACGTGGACCCCACTGCTATTATCGCGACCACAGTAATTCAACCAGAAGAACCAACAGATCCTGAAGAGGGGGAGCACCTTTTTCATTCATAGATGTGGGTTAAGGGGACCCCACTGCATTTTGTTGTTGATAGCGGAAGACAGAAGAACCTCATCTTAGCATAGGCCGTCAAACAGTTGGGATTGTCGACAAAACCACACCCACAGCCATACAACATCGGGTGGCTTCGCCAAGGATGAGATATTTGTGTCATCCAACAATGTTGATTGTCATATGGCATCAAACCCATCAAGGATGAGGTATTATGTGATGTTTCCCCACTGGATGTTTGTGATTTTCTCTTGGGCCAACCATATATGTGGAAGCGCCATGATGTTTATGAGTCTCGACCCCGCAGTGTCATTGTTTCTCTGGGGGGTCATCTCTACAGAATACTAGAGGTAGTTCCAACTACCGTTCCACCTAAAAAGTGTCGCAAGGTAGTATCTCATACTGCAAAATTTAGCTTCTTCACAATCTGTTCAAAAGGAGAACAGAAGGACACTTCAACCACTACAACCTCACCCCAAGCACCTTCTATCAAATAGAAGCAAGTCGACAAGGTTGTAGCAAAGTGCAAAGATTCCTTCTGCACATCATCCTCTCATGCAGCCCGACTTGTTGAATAGCCTCAGCCTCAATAAGTTCATGAAAAAATTCCACAAACTGAGCAGCGCGACGTCTCCAGCAAGGCAAGCAGCTCACTAAGATGCAGATTCAGCAAATGCTTTTCCCTCTCCCCCGGGAACTCAACGCAATGGATCCCATTGCTTCCTAAGGAGGTAGGATTGATCCAAGTGGATATCGGTGGCCACCCACCTTTTCTGACTGGCTCAAAACAGTTTTCTAGCAATTTTGGCAATTTACTATTTTTAGCATTTTTTAACTTTCAGGGCCATTTTGAGGGCCCAAATGAAGGTTTTTCAAGATAGAGGTTATCAATGATATATTAAGGCATTATTGAGCCTCCAAAATGAATCTCCTCAAAAATACCTTTCCAACGAGCTATCACACGCCTAAAACGGAGATCGTATGCAAAAGTTATGACCTCGGGAGGTTGATGTACTCACTTACCCAAACGGGGCCCACATGACTTTTGGCGCTTCATCTCCTAGGGTTAGGTTTTCGGATGTCTAGGTTTTTTGGCATTCCTGTTTATTGTAAAAAGGCCTTCAGAGCCTCATTGTAATCATCTTCTTGTGAATGCGATTAGCCGTCACATCTCTTCTCAGAGATAAGCTGCCACCATTCTAACAAGTCTTTCACTCTGTATTTTTACAGTCTTTGTACATTTATTTCATTTATAGAAATCGAGTATTACTGTATATCTGTGTTTATGGTTACATATCTAATACATTTATGTTATATTATTGAATATCTATGATATCTTTGTGCATTTCTTTATTATATCTCCGATCTCATTTTGTGTCGAAAATAATCTGGATCACTACTACAGAGCGAAAAGGACTAGCAATGGTGTATGCACTACAAAAGTTTAGGAATTATTTGTTGAGATCACATTTTAAGATGTACATGGATCATTTTGAACTGAGATACTTAGTCAATAAGCCATTTTTTTTGGAGAAGATATGAATATTGTTGTTATTATTTTAGGATTTTGATTTTGAAGTGATTGTGAAACCGGGAAAATTAAATACAGGACCTGACCATTCATTGCGCATATTAGCAAGGGAAGATGCAGGAAATATGGATGACAACCTACCATATGTTCACTTGCTTGCAGTATATATATTCGATGATTACTTTTCAGATATTGTCCTATTCTTGAGCATGGGAGTAGCCCCACCTGAATGTACAATTACGCAAAAGCAACGGTTAGTAGTAAAGGCAGCAGATTATCAGCTTACAGTGGGAAATTTGTACAAGTTAGGAACATATGGTATTCTTCAGTTATGTGTATTGGAGCATGATATTCCTATGATATTATCATAGGCATGTGAAGGAATTGTCGAAGGCCACTATGTAGGGAAATCGACAGCTCGTAAAATTTTGTGCGTAGGACTTTTGTGACCCACGCTTCATAAGGATGCTAAGGAGTTATAGAATGCATGTGATATATGTCGGTGAGTTGGGAAGCCATCCAAAAGAGACGAGATGTATTTAATACCACAAGTTACGTTACAGGATTTTTATAAATGGGTAGTTTTTTTCATTGGACCAATCAACCCACCAACAAAAAGGTCAAGAGAAACATATATAATCATTGCAATAGATTAATTGGCTCGATGGATTGAAGCATAACCTTCCAAAGATTGCAGCTCAGAAACTTTTTTGCAGTTTCTATTTGAGAATTTTGTTACAAGGTTTGGATGTCTTAGAATCCTTATTATTGATCAGGGGACCCATTTTTTGAATAAAAAGATTACTCATTTGATAGAATAATTTAATATTTATCACCAGAAGAGCACACCTTATCATCCTCGGGAAAACAAAAGAGTGGAAGAATTTAACAAGATCCTAGATCATGCATTGATGAAGATATCTAATGTAAATCAAGATGATTAGGACCTGCAGATTTATGTAATATTATGGGGATATCGGACCACATGTAAGAATTTGACAGGACAAACACCATTCTGATTAGTATACGGATAGGAAGCAGTGATGCCCATGGATTTCATTGTGTTGATTCTACGCATTGTCGCGCTAACAAAGCTCATGGATTATGGCGTAGTAGAGAAAAGACTTTCAAAACTAGTGGAGTTGAAGGGAGATTGCTTCATTGTAGGATTTCATCAGCAAGTTCAGAAAGTGCATGAAAAGGAATGGCATGACATACATATTAAACAGAAGAAGTTTCATATGGGAGACCTAGTTTTTTTCTATCATAGAAAATATTTGCAGCACCTTGGAAAGTTCCAAATGCACTGGTTGGGTTCGTACGTGATAAGATTTGTGACAAAGGTAAGTGTTGTTCAGTGGTATAAATTGAATGGGGAAATCATGGAAGGACTGGTCAATGGAAGTTGGATGAAACTGTATAAGGAAAGTTGTCCTTCTGCACACTAGCCTAAGCACGTAGTATATGTACTATATTATTTGTATTATACTGAAACTTAGCTCCTGAAAGGTATGCAAGAATCGTTCCTGGAAACGAGATATGTTTCTTTTTGGCATATCACGCATAAGAATAGGAAAATGGACAATAATCTCATTTTCTAAATTTATAAGGAGATAATCTGGCAATGTATTAAGGATACACTACGCATCCTACCTCACAAAATTGAAGCATACAATGAAATTGTGTGATTCGAAGCAAGGCCACACCACATGTACATCCAAGAAAAAAGGGATCCATATCAGCATTGGTTTTCGACCAGTTGAAGACTACCAGAACATGATTTCATTGTTGAGTTGTTATATTCTTTGCAGTGAAAGTCTAGTTAAGGTGGATCGACTGAAAATTGAATTCGAAGGAATTGACACCAAGTCAAAGGTCGAGGTGGTTCAACCGGGTAAAGATGAATTCAAATAAATCGACAACAAGTGGAAGGTTGAGGTGGTTCAACCGGGAAAAGTTGAATTTGAAGACATCGACAGCAAGTCGAAGAGGTCAACCAACAAGAGGTCGACAGGTGGGCATGAGTCAACCAATTGAAGACTAAATGAAGGTCGAATGGTAGTCGACTGGTAATCTGACTTGGTAGTCGATTGTAACAAAATATTGAGATTCACAGGATTTGTAGCCAATGATATGCATAGATCTATAACTATTTTGGGTGCATTTTATTTAGGTTTTTTTCTATAGTAAATCCTATAAAGAAGGCATGTTGTAATGTTGTAAAAGTTTAATCATAGAATAGTCAATGCTTAGAGGTTGTTGGTCATGCATATCTAATACGAATTGGCTACAGGGTTGTTCTTGCATAAAGAAAGAAGGTATGATGTCGACTATGTCTTAGGTGTGGACCAAGGTTAGGCATGTAACCTTTTATTCTGAATGAATAAGACAACAATAGAAAAGAATGCTCAAGGAATGTTGATTTTCCCAGTTGGGTTTCCAGTGAAAAATCTTTGTGTACTATGTGTTTTCTTTGTCATTTACTTTCTTTTTTAAATACTTCTTCCTCTCTTCTACTAAGTTTAACGTGGAAGTGTTTCTCATTTCCTAACATGTGGTATGAGATCTTACTTTAGCAACCTTGGATTTGAGCTAAACCTTAGGTTCAGTAAGAGTCGTAAGTAAAAAATATTTAAATATTGTGTGTTAAAGAATGGCAAGTAGCTCGAGAATAGAGATCAAAAAATTCAATGGCCAGAATTTTGAGCTTTGGAAGCTTAAAATTGAATATCTCCTTATAGATCGAGAATAATGGGTAGCATTTTTTCCAAGTATCATGTCGATAGGTATGTTGACAAAAGAATGGGAGAAATTTGAGATAAGGGAAAGGAGTATGATTCAACTTTGTCTTGCAGATTTGGTAATGTTCAATTTCTCAAGTGAATATTCGGCCAAGAAACTATGGGACAAGTTTGGAATCTTGTACCAATCGAAATACTTGGTAAATAAGTTGTTTCTCATAAAGAAATTGTATCTTCTGAGGATGAGTGAGGAAATTTTATTGATTGAGAATTTAAATGCGTTTAATTCCATTTTAATCCAGTGATCGTTTGTGGATATTAAAATCACTAAGGAGGAGAAATGTATTAGCCTATTATGTTCTTTGCTAGACTCCTAGGATAGCTTAGTCATGGGTATAGGGAGTAATACAACCACATTATCGCTAGAAGACGTGGTTGCATCTCTATTGTAAAAAAAATGAGAAGGGAAAACATGGAAGGATCGACAAAAGATGCATTAGTGGTGAGAGGTCGACCGATTGAAAGATATAAAGGAAAATTCTCTGGTAGAAAGTCTAAGTTGAATGGTAGATATAAATCCCATGTCCAATCGATGAGAAGATGTTGGAAATGTGGTAAATTTGGGAATTATAAAAGGGAATGAAAGTTCAAGGAAATGGAAGTCAGTACATGATCCAATGAGAAGCATTCAACTGAGACAAAGACAACTCCATATAAGGGAGGAAATATGTACCTTGCGTTGACTAGTACACAATCGAATCAAGATGTTTGGTTGATCGACTAATTAGCATATTATCATATGACACCACATAAAGAATGGTTCTACAAATATGAACAATATGAAGGAGGTGATGTGTTCTTGGGGGACGAATCAACAACCAAAATTGTTGGATGAGGAAGAGTTCTATTGAGAACCCTTACAGGTGTGCTACACATTTTGGGTTTGGAAAGAAACATGATATATGTCAACAAGATGAGTGATTTATGGGTTCACACTTTATTTCATAAGGATTCTTGCAAGATGGTCAAAGGTGTGATGGTATTAATGAAAGGAGTTCATATTGGAACCCAATACAAGTTATTAGGGAGTGTCGACTCGACTAGATGCAATAGCATCATTGTTCTTGATGTCGACTCAACTTTGACTCAACTCAACTCGACTTGGGATGATTCAATTCAAACTAACTTGAAAAGACATCATAAAGTTGACCCGACCATGATATGGCATGAGAGGATGGGACACATTGGAGAAAAAGGACTTCGAGCTATGCATAACAAAGGTATGGTCAAAGATTTTCCTAAATGTAATTTATAAGTTGACTTTTGTGAAAATAGTATATATGGAAAATAAAGTCAGGTGAGTTTCCCATCTAGATCGACAAGGGAAAATGGGATTCTAGAGTTGGTTCGTAGTAATGTGTTTGGCCCAGTTTAAGTTCCTTCACTTGGTGGATCACTTTATTATTTCTCCTTCATAGATGATTTTTCCAGGAAGACATGGATATATTTCCTCAGGAAGAAATCAAAGTTTTTCAATAAATTTAAAGAGTTTAAATCTCTTGTAGAAAACTAGACAGATAAGAATATTAAGGTGTTGAGAACTGACAATGGTGGTGAATTATGTTTAAAGGAATTTTATCATCTTTGCAAGCAATGTGGCATAGCACACCAAAATACCACACCATATACCCTGCAGCAAAATGGAGTTGTTGAGAGAATGAACAGAACATTGATGGACAAGGCAAGGAGCATTCTCAGTGGTGCTAGGATCACACAAGAATTTTGGGAGGAGGCAGTCGACACTACAAAAATATATGTTGAATATATCTCCTTCATCATCGCTAGTCAACATGACTCCACATGAGGTATGGTCGGGTAAAAATAATTCGATCTCACATCTCAAATTATTTGGCTATGATGCATTTGTGCATGTTCCCAAGGAAAAGAGGAGCATGCTAGACAAGAAGGAAGTCAAGTGTATTTTAATTGGATATAAAGAAGGAATGAAAGGATATAATATATGAGATATTGTGTCAATGAAAATAGTGTAGATTTGAGATGTGGTCTTCAGAGAAGTCGGTAGGAAGTCTGAGCCTGAAGAAATTGTTCAAATAGAGAATAATCAAGAGAAAGTGTGGTTTGAACTGAGGAATGAAGAAGATGATTCAGATGAGTTGATTGAATGAGAAGAAGAGGTGGAACAACCTACCTCAGTTGTAAGGAGGTCAGAACGAGTAATAAAACTAGTCGAAAGGTATAGTCCTCCCAAATTTCGTTATGTATTCGTGTTAACTTCCACCAATGATGAGCCCAAGTATGTCGAGGAGGTAGTCAACTCAGCAACGGGAAAAATATGAAAGGACGTCATGGTCGAAGAGATGGAATCCTTGCACAAGAATGAGACATGGGACTTAGTCGAATTACCTAGTGGAAGAAAGATTGTTGGTAGCAAACGGGTATTCAAGAAGAGGATGAACACAACAAGTCAAGTCAAGAAATTCAAAGCTCGACTGTTAGCAAAAGGATATTCCCAAGTCGAAGGAGTTGACTTTGGAGAGATTTTTTCCCCTGTTGAAAAATTAACTTCCATTAGATTACTAATGTCTCTGGCTATGACATTTGATCTAGAAATAGAACAGATGGATGTAAAGACAGTGTTCCTAGATGGGAACCTGGAAGAAGAAATGTACAGGAAATAGCCTAAAGGATTTGTATTAAAGGGAAAGAAATATTTGGTGTGCAAACTGAAAATATCCCTTTATGGTATAAAGCAATCACCAAGGATGTGGTACCAAAATTTAGACATGTACATCCTTAGTTTGGGGTTTGTGAGAATCAAAGTTAATCACTGCATATATTCCAAAGAAGAAGGTGGGTATTTCATATATGTAGCATTGTATGTCGATGACATGTTGTTGATTGGAAACAACATGAATGCAGTAAAGGAGGTAAAGAAGAAGTTATTCTCCAAGTTCGAAATGAAAGATCTTGGTGCAAAAAACTTCATTTTGGGAATGGAGACCAAGAAAGATCGACCAGCTAGATATCTATGGTTGAACCAGAAGAAGTATATTGAAACAGTCTTGAAACGTCAGGATTGCAAACCTGTGAAGGTGCCAATTCTTATGGGAGCAAGGCTAACTGTTGAACAGTGTACAAGGACACAAGAGGAAATAGAGGACATGGCATGTGTTCCCTATGCAAGTGTTGTTCGTATTCTAATGTATGAGATGGTCTGCAATCAACCATACATTTCCCATGCAGTGGGAGTGTTGAGAAAATACATGTAGACACCTAGGAAGGAGCACTGAACAGTTGTCAAGAGAGTATTCATGTATTTGTGTGGCACAAAATATTATGATATATGCTACCAAGGAAAACCTAGAGGTGACAGTGAAGTAAATGTACATGGCTTTGTCGACGCTGACTAGGATGGAGATCCGGATCGACGAAGTTCAACCAGTGGATATGTGTTCATTTTTTTTGGTGGAGAAATCAGCTGGATGAGTAGGCGACAAAAGGTCGTAGGCTTGTCAACAACAGAAGTTGAAAACATGGCAGTCACTCATGGAATTAAATAAGCAATATGGTTGCAAAGGTTGTGTTTAGGAATCGGGTTTGAGCAGAGAGATATGAAGATAAGTTGTGACAGTCAAAGAGAAATATTCCTGGAAAAGAACCCAACTTATGATTCTAAGATTAAGCACATTTATGTACAATACCATTTCATGAGAGACATGGTGGAAAGAAATAAGGTGTTACTGGAGAAAGTAGACATGTTGGAAAATTGTTAGAAAAATAGGATCGTGGAGCAATAAAATAAAATAAAATGAGGAAATAAAACATAGAATATACACAATACAATAGAGACATATGTATATGTGGTTCACCCAGTGTGGGCTATGTCCACCATAGAAATTTTAAGTTATGTCCTTTATTATTATCCAGCAAATGAAGGAATACAACCTACAACACACATGTTGTAACTTCGTCTTCTTTCTCTCACAATCTCCTCACTCAGAATACAATATTCACAATAATACATAGATGCAATACATTTCACTCATAAAAGAGGGTTTCCTTCTAGGGAAAAAAACCCTAACATAACTTTTTCCATCAGATATGTGACCTTATAATGAACGGTCTATATTTACTATGAAATTACAATATATATTTACAAGGATTTTTTTCCTTCGGGGGCTTCACCCCCAAACCCCCATCGGGAACGTTTTCCCTCAAACCCTCTCAGGAGGGGAACTCCCCCCCTACACTCCTCCACATGGAGGAGTGTATAATATTCGAGGGTGTAAAGTCTTCATGGGGTATAAACACAACTAAAAACAAATACCTCTAAATCAGAAAGATAATCAGGCTCCACAACCAACAATCTCCCACTTGGAGACTGATCTCAACAACTCCATCATTGTTGTATCTGCTAGACTATGATCCTTCTTAGACCTGGAAAATTTCTCATCTTCGTATTCATGCTTTAAGAACAACTAAAACTGAGCAGGAACTTAGTTTATCCCTGGTTACTCCCTTTGTTAACATGTCTGCAGGATTATGGCTAGTGTGTATCTTTTCCAACTTCAAATGTCCATCCTCCCAAATGTATCGTATGAAATGGTACATGATTTATATATGCTTAGTCTTCGAATGGAAGGCCGGGTTCTTTGCAAGATGAATGGAACTCTCATTGCCACAGTACAACCTGTTATTCTCCTACTTCTTTCCCAATTCCTCCATAAACCTCTATAACCAAATCATCTATTTACTAGCCTCTGTAGCAGCAACATACTTTTCCTCTATTTTTGAAATCGCAACAACCTTTTGCAGTTTCAAAATCCAACTAATTGTTGTTCCACCTACAATAAAAACATACCCTATGGTGCTCCTCCTACTATCTTTATGACCTGCCATATCGGAATCAACATATCCCTGTAGAACATTGTTTGAACCTCCAAAAAATAATGCATGAGTAGAAGTACCTCTCAAATACCTGAGAATCCACTTTAATGCCTCCCAATGTTCTTTACATGGATTGTTCATATACTTGCTCACAACTCCCACTACATGTGCAATATCTAGTCTTGTGAAAACCATTGCATACATCAAGTTGCCAACTGTTTATGAATAAGGGACCCTCGAAATGTATTTTATCTCCTCATGTGTCTTGGGAAACATTTCCTTAGTTAATTTGAAATGGCTGGCCAAAGGTGTACTAACTAGTTTTTCATTCTGTTTTCTAAACCTCTCCAACACCTTCTCTATGTACTCACCCTGAGACAATGTCAATTTGTGATTTTTCTTGTTTCTTGTTATTCTCATACCAAGGATTTTCTATGCAGCACCCAAATCCTTCATTGCAAATGAATTAGTTAAATTTTTCTTGAGCACATTTATATCTTGCATATTAGACCCTACAACAAGCACGTCATCTACATACAATAGCAAGATAAAATAGCTTCCATTTTCTATCCTTTTAAAATAAACACAGTGATCAGAATGACATCTACTATAACCTTGTTTTGTCATAAACCTATCAAACATCAAATACCACTATCTTGGAGCTTGTTTTAGGCCATACAATCTCTTCTTCAACCTACATACCAAATTCTCCTTCCCTTTGACCTCATACCCCTGTGGTTGTTGCATATTAATCTCTTCCTCCAAATCCCCATAGAGAAAAGTTTTTTTTACATCTAATTGTTCAAGATGCAAATATTATACTGCCACAAGACTTAAAATAGTTCTAATTGAAGTCATTTTAACAACAGGAGAAAATATTTCATCAAAATCTATACCTTTATTTTTTGCAAACCCCTTTACAATAAGTTTATCCTTGTACCACTTTTTTCCTCCATCTTCTTCCTTCAACTTGTAACCCCATTTATTTTGCAATGTTCTTTTTCCTGCAGGTAACTGAACCAAATCCCAAGTCTGATTATTTACCAGGGAATCCATTTCCTCTTTCATACCTCGCTCCCACTTCTTTTTGGTGTTTACCTGCATTGCCTCTTCATAACATTTTGGTTCACAAGAATCAGTCAACAATAAATAATAGAATGAAGGAGAGTATCGGTCGAAGGGTCTACTTAACCTGGTATATATTCTAACAACACTTGCAAGAGTTTGAGGTACTTGTTGCTCCTATTGTTGTACATTTTGATTTTTTGGTACCCTTGGAATTTATTTTCAGTGATCTCATCAAGCACTGTGTATTCTAGTTTTTCTTTTTCTTGTATCTTTCCCTGCAATTGATCTTTGTACATGACCTTCTCATTGAATATAACATCTCTACTCCTAATGATTTTGTGATTTTCATAATCCCATAAGCGATAACCAAAATCATTAACATTGTATCCAATAAAGGTACACTTCTTGGATTTTGTTCTATTTTCTTTATTAATATGGACAAATGCTTCACAACCGAAAGTCTTCAAAAAAACATAGTTTACCTTTTTACATGTCCATGCCTCCTCTGGAATTCCACCATCCAAAGATCTTGAAGTTCCTCTGTTTATTAAGTAAACAACAATATCTACAACATCTACCATAATTGTAAGGGAAAACCAACATGCAATCTCATACTCCTTGCACGCTCCATGATTTCCATGTTCATCCTTTCTGACACACCATTTTCTTGTGGTGTTCCTGGAACTGTCTTCTCTCTATGAATCCCATGGTATGAACAGTAATCATCAAACTCCTTCCTGCAATATTGACCTCCATTGTCTGATCTGAGACACTTCAACCTTTTTCATGTCTCATTCTCAACTAAATCTTTCCATTTCTTAAAAGTATCAAAAACTTTAGATTTTTGTTTAATGCAATAAACCCAAGTTTTTCTAGTTGCATCATCAATAAAAGTAACATAATAATGAGAGCCACCAAGAGATTATACATGAGCTAGTCCCCATAGATATGTATTCACAAGCTCTAACCTTTCACTCTTCTTTTATTTTCTGACTCTGAGAAATCTGACTCTCTTATTTTTTCCATAAACACAATGCTCATAGAAATCCAAATCAATTTGTTTAAGATATGGCAACAAATTTATTTTTTGAAGTATCTGCATCCCCTTCTCACTCATGTGTCCAAGCCTATGATGCCAAAGTGTTGTATCCACTCTTGTAGAACCTAAAGAGATAAAAGAGTCAGTATTACCAGTACATAAATACAATGTACCTACCTTCTCTCATTTTTCTATCACCGGTGATCCTTTGGTGACCTTCCACATCTTATCTATAAATATGGATATACAACCTTCACTTGCCAACTGCCCTGTTGAAATTAGATTTTTCCTTAGATCTGGAACATTTCTTACCTCTTTCAACAACCATTGGTTTCCATTCTTTTGATTTATTTTTACCTTTCCCATTCCAACAATTTTGCATGGTGCATCATCACCCAAATGAACCTGTACAAAGTCACCTTGAACATCATCTAGAAAATGTTTCCTATGGGGTGTGGCATGAAATGAAGCCCTTAAATATACTATCCAAGACTCAAAAATATTATCTACAAAAATAATCAAAGAATCTTGTAACACATCACCTGTTACATTTGCTTCCTGATTTTTCTCTTAATGTCCATCTCTTTGTTTCTTTGGAGCTATGCAATCTTTCTTCAGATGTCCTTTATTCCCACAATTCTAGCACTCTATCTTTCCCATTCTGGATTTGGATCTAACCTTTCTATAACTCTCATGGTTCCCTAATCCCTTTCCTCTATCCTTTTGTCTTCCCATGTTCTCCATGTTTAACGCATTACCTGATGTCTCACCTGTGCTTTTCAAATTTTAAATTTTAAAGTGTTTGAACCAGAGGTAGAGTTAATTACAGCCATGACCAAGTTGTTTTATCTTTCTGGTAATGAGCACAAGATTAGAAGAGCCCTGACCTCATCATCAAAGTCCACTTTTACAAAACTTAGTTTATTAGTAACTGTATTAAATTCATTTAAATGATTTGCAATAGACCCACCTTCTGACATCTTCATATTAAATAATCTCTTCATTAGAAATACCTTATTGGACATCGAGGGTTTTTCATATAGTTTATCCAATGCGTCCATCGACTCCTTCGTTGTCTTTTCTTTAGAAATATTGAAAGCCACCTACAATGTCAAGCTCAGTCGTATCATTCCTGGTGCATTTCTATCAAGAACCTCCCATTATTCATCCTTCATGGTCATCAGCTTCTTTGCTATTCCACCCAATGGTA
>ML777597.1:726593-748305 GCA_009831015.1 Picea engelmannii | reverse complement strand
CACCCCTGCACTCCCCTGCGTGGAGGGGTTTACAGTCTTCTAGGGTGTAAATTATTCATGGGATATAAACACAGCTGAAAATAAAGACCTCTGAATCAGGAAGATAATCAGGCTCCACAACCAACAAAAACATAGCAAACTCTTTGACCAAGTCTGTGAGTGTTGTGAAGTTCTCTTGGTGCAGAGAGGCATTGGGCATTGTTTCCCTGGGTGTATGAACAAGAATTCAGAGGTCTCCCAGTTTTAGCAAAGAAAAAAAAAAGTGGGATAATGTTGGTTTGTTATATAATTTGCAGTAAAATTCTAGTCGAGGTGGATCAAATGACAGTCAAATTCGAAGGAATCGAAATAAATTTGAAGGTTGAGGTGGTTCAAACGAGTAAAGGAAAATTCAAAGACATCAAAAGAAATATGAATTTGAAGGCATCGACAGTAAGTCAAAGGTCAATTTGGTTTGACCGGGTAACTTTGAAGTCGAAGACATCAACATCAAATCGAAGAGGTCAACAAGCGGGTGTGTGGAAATCAACTGAAGACCAAATTAAGGTCGATTGGTAGTCGACCGGTAATCTGACTTGGTAATAGGATGTAACAAAATCCCTATATTCACAGGATTTGTAGCCAATGATATACGTATATCTATAACATTTTTGGGTTCCTTTTCTACGTATATCCTATTGTAAATCATATAAAGAAGGAAATTTGTAATGTTGTAAAAGGTTAATCGTAGAATAGCCAATACTTATAGGTTGTTGGTTATGCAGATGTAAGTTGAATTGTCTACAAGGTTTTTCTTGTGTAAATCAAGAAGGTATGATGTTGATTTTGTATTAGGTGTGTACCAAGGTTAGGAATGTAACCTTTTATTCTGAATGAATAAGACAACAAGAGAGCAGAATGCTCAAGGAATGCTAGTTTTCCTAGTTGGGTTTCTAGGGTAAAATCTTTGTGTATTGTGTGTTTTCTTTGTCATTTACTTTCTTGTTTAAATATTTCTTCCTCTCTTCTGCTAGGTTTAGTATGGAAGTGTTTCTCATTTCCTAACAATCAGTGTGATTGTAAACGAATTGGAAGCATAGTGGAGAAACCTATGCCAGAAACAATGTAGAAGAAGATGCAACACCAAGGCAAGGATCAAGAAGAAGATTAGGAACACAGAGAACAAGGGAATCAAGTGCAAGAGACACTTAGGAAACAACATTGTACACTTGAGAGAAGAGAAAAGAGCATCATGAGGAGATATCAACACATAAGCACAAGAAGATGAAAGCCTCAAAGGAAGAAGTTATGCAGGCATTAACTAAATATGACTTGGAGAAGATTGGAGATCAAGTGAAAGAATTTACTGAATAATCAAGTCATCAAGATGCACAAAAGCAGGAGGAAATGTACACGAATGTGTAAGCGCAGATAGCTACACTACACCAGATTTTAGAATCAACTAGGATAGCACCAGTACAACTGAAAAAAGAAGAATAGACAGAGATCACAACAAATACAACAGAGTCATGAATGATGGCATATCAACCATCATCACCATCAGCAAAGCGCTAGATCATGAAGATATCAGCAGGGGACATAGATTTCTCCACGACAGAAATGCAGGAGAATATGCAAGCATTAAGTCATATTAAATTAGTGTTGTCACAGTTACCATTGAACGTGTTACATAACTTGCAGAGAAGTGTCACTCAAGAGATCCAGTTGCATGTAGACTCGACTTCTATAGATTTGGTCAAAATGACTGCAAACAAGGAAGCACTACACGCAGAGTATAGAAAACTCATGCTAGAATGAGACAAGGTCATGACGAAAATAGAAAAGTTTCAACATGAAGTGTAGGAGGTACACAACATCCTAGAGGTACAAATGGAAATATATACTCCCTTGGAAGATAAAGTGACAAAGATAAGTGAATCCATTCAGGGATTCCATGAAAATATATTTTATATGGAATCTCGCACAACGTCGAGTACCCCACTAGAAGAAAGGGAGAAACAAGGGAAGATAGCCATGATGACCATGAAGAGTATTAGGAGTTTGGATGAGGAATGCACAAAGTTATATGAAGAGAGTACACAAGTATGGACTCAAATGATGGAGGATGCAAAGTTACAAGAAATAGAACAAAGGTTACAGACTACGCAGGAGAAGGTGCAGAAGTTCAAAGAAACAATGAGCACTCATCCAACAAGAGAATAGATGGTTGTAATAGTTGAGAATAGGCAGTTGCACCACAAGATAAACCAGATAAAAGTTGAACACTAGACTCTCACACAGAATCTTGATTCGTTGCATGGGGAAACATTTCGGGTGACAGAAGAACTTGTGGCTACACAAGGCATAGTAAAGCAAGCAGCACAAGACAATATAGATAAAATGAAAACCCCCATTATCATGCAAAAAACAAAGAGAATTTTGACGCAAGAAGGATAGGTAAAGGAGAAGGTCGCAACTACGAGGGAAACTTTTCAAAATTTCATTGCGACGTGGAATAAATCACAGCGGTAGGATTGAGTGGCTCGAGACTAGCCACAGGTGAGTGTTGGGGGCCTGTTGGGATAGGATTTTGGGGACTAATTTTGGGAAATGTGTAGGAGCGAACTGTGTGAACATAGTGACAGGTCAGCCAGGGATCATCATGTGAAAAATAAGGAAATACATTTGGCACGCTTTCTCATGCACGAATCAGCGCACACAAAAGAAGGAATATCATTGGAAGTCGTTAGTCATTTTGGGTCCATCAATATGGGCTAAGCCCCATTGTAATTGTATAAATATGTAATGGTTTTGGGATAGATAAGGGGAGGGAGAGAGAGATAGAGAGATAGAGGGATATGGATTTATATAGTGAGTAGGAGAATATGACAACGACAAGGGAATTTTGTATGAGACATGATGAGCGTAGTGTGTGTTGGTGCAATTATTTGCATAATATATTACCAAACATAAATTATCAACCGGGATTCGTAATCAGTAGAGTTGATGCACCATAACAGATAGGTTCCTATGTCTGTTTAGTATAGATAAGAAAACCATTTAGAAACCAACACACTCTAAAAAATAACAATCGTCACTCAATTCGAAAGTTGGAAAGCAAAACTCATAAACAAGAAAAAGATCTTGCTCAGGTGATGGACATGTTCATTGATGGCTCATGAAAAGAAAAGATGAACTTTGATTCTATCTCCTGAAACAATTAAACTAACATGTGGGATGTTCCATTAAATCTCGTGTATGGTGAAAGATGGAGATCCAACTGTTCTTGCATTACCACACTTCGCAACACATTCGAAAGGTGAAATCAAACAAGATAACATGAAAACAAAATAACCAGTACATGAAATGAAAATCTACACTAACAATTTACAATAAGCTTACCAAGCTGGATCGGTGGCCCTTGTCGATGCCAACATGGAAGCTTCAGATCAATAGATGATAACTTCTAATAGAGACAAAATCATTGAATCGAGACTCGAATTAATCTTCAACAAGTAGGTTTACAAAAGGAGTCTCTTCAAGAATCCAATCTACATCGTAACAATTCTCCTCAAGAACCTATCTCATAACAATTCCCTTAATCTACATAATGAATCCTCTCTCTCAATCTACATAATAATGATTCTCATCCTTCACATAATAATAATTCTCTTCTCCTCCTTCTCATGAAGAGAAGGCACTCTCTTTTATACATGAAATCTTTGAAAAGGAGATAAACATCTCATAATTACAGATCCA
Organism: Picea engelmannii; assembly: GCA_009831015.1. Classification (NCBI taxonomy): domain Eukaryota; kingdom Viridiplantae; phylum Streptophyta; class Pinopsida; order Pinales; family Pinaceae; genus Picea; species Picea engelmannii. Next base: position 744,567 of record ML777597.1, on the reverse strand, counting down.
CTTTTCTCTCAACCCATTTCCCTTTATTACACATATCTCTCATATATCTTGGATAAGATATGACAACTAAATATCCATGATCTTCTCCTTGGATTAGGATTGAATTATCTCCTCATATCTTTGAAATGGTGGAGGAAGTATTCGAGAAGTATTTTGAATTAATCCTTCACATATTCCTACACATGATAAATCTCACACATTTTTGAGATATATGAAAACATGTCAACTTTCTATTAATTAATCACAAATTCCCTTTTAATACTAAAATAAATGATTTGGAAAATAATAAGGTTTAACCCATATTTAATTATGAAAATGGTATCATGAAAAGTTAATGAGGCGATGAAATGTGAAGACTGATGAAGGGAAAGGTGGATGGAAAGACGACATTTCTGAGTCCCAACAGTGCGCATATTTTGTAAAGGATGTTATGAATAATATAATAAGAAGTTGTTTGTTGTGGGCGTAGTCCATCTTGGATGAACCACGTTAAGCATGTTGTCTATGTTTATTATGTGTTTGATATTATGTTTATTGCATGAATATGATATATGTTATGTTATTATGAATATGTTACTTGTTATTATGTTTCTACGCACATGATCTAAGGAATCCAGAACAAATACTAGGTAGAATGGTTTCCCTTCATCACTGCAGAAATTTGCTTCCTACAGTTCCCATAGATACCTCGGGTGAGACTTGACCTACTTGCGGGTGATGCCAAAAGAGTCGGTATCTGAGGGTTTTGTTGGAAAATTCATGTTGAACCCTGGGTCTGCCCACTCCACGTTAATCTTAGGGTCTATGTGTTATGTTGTGTTTGATGTTATGTTTATTACATGCATGTGATATATGTTCTATTACTATGAATATGTTACTTGTTACTATGTTTCTGTGCACATGATATAAGGAATCATGAACAAATACTAGGTATAATGGTTATAAGGACCACCTCCCATCCCTTCATCACTGCAGAAATATGGTTCCTGCATTTCCCACAAATACCTTGGTTGAAACTTCACCTTCTTGTAGGTGATGCCAAAAGGGTCGGTATCTTAGGGTTTTATTGGAAAATTCATGTTGAACCCTGGGTCTTCCCACTACACACCAATAGTGACTCAGAAAGAGTGATCTTCATGGCGATAGAAACTCAAGACGAAACTCCTGAAAATAATTAAGAAGACTATGAAGAATAAGGAGAAGTGAATCTTGAGGAAGAATTGATAAGTGCCTTAAGTTATCTAAGAATATCAAGGAAGAAAAACAAGTCACCCAAGGAAGAATTAATCAAACTAAAGGAAGGCTCTCAAATCCCTAGTAGAAATTCTGAGGAAACCAAGCAGACTATCATAAATATAAAGGTTCATTTGGAAGAAGCCAAAGTGATTGAAGAAACACTCAAGACACAGTTGGAAGAAAAGGAGAAAATAAAAGAGAATCTAGAAGTTGAAGTAGTCTCACTAAGAAATGAATTACAAAAGAAGGACATAGTACAAAATTTTAGCAATAACACCAAAATATTGAAGGAAATTATCAGCAATCAAAAACCATTCTATGATAGGTCTGGACTAGGATACAAAAAAAATAATATTTATAAGGGTTCAAGCTCTATTATGACAGAAAATGAAGTGGAGCAAATAAGTTATGCAGATTCTATCAAGGGTCCCACCAAGAAGGAAGAATGCAAGCCTCTAAAGGAGGACATACAGAAACCTGCAATAAAGAATCAAGAAGAAGATCATGCATTTAAAAGAACATGGAATCAGCAACTAGAAATGAAGAAGAATCTAGAAGAAGATCATGATTACAGAAGAACAACACCACCTGGAAGACCACCCACACTCAGGTACCAAAACATTTTCCTTGTCTTGTGTTATTCTTGCAATAATTTTGGGCATAAGGCTATAAATTGTAGAGCATATGCAAGGTGTAGAAACACACAGAACATAAGTATCTATGAAAATTCCAAGAATCATTATAAATACAATTATCTCAGAAATCCTCGTGAGGCCCTTGACAAAAATTATAATAGCTTTGGGGATCTGGGTTATGAAACTGAATGCTACAAATGGAATAATTTTGAACACATGACCAGAAATTGCAGAAGTGATTTGAAAATGTCATCAGGGGGCACAAGGCATTCTCCTTTCAATCATATATGGGAACAACAAAGAACTTGGAAAAATAAGCAAGAAGAATTAAAGGTTGAGGAATGTGAGTTTGCCTTACAAGCCCAAAACAAAAGAAGCCAATGGTATATTGACAGTGGATTCTCAAAGAAAATGATTGGAGAGAAAAATATATTTGTGACATTGAAGAAAGAAAAGGAGGGGTTTGTCACATTTGGCAATGATAATTCATCCAAAATTATAGGAAAGGCGCAACGAGTCTTGGAAACAAAGATGTTGTGGCAGAAAATGTCCTACTTGTTGAAACTATGAAGCATAATTTGTTAATTTTGAGCCAAATGTGTGATCAGGGACACACACTTATATGCAATTCAAAAGAATGTGAAATAAGGAAAGAAGGATCAGACAGACTAGTGGCAATAGCAGCAAGAGTCCAAACAATATATGCATCTTGAATGAGATTGGGAAAGAAAGATGTTGTTTGGGAAAGGAAGATGAAAGTTGGCTTTAGCATAGAAGAATGGTCCATATACACTTTGATAATCTTGTCAAAATCAGAAGAAAGCAAGCTGTAAGATGAATGACAAAAATTACAAAGTTGATAAATACTATGTGCAAGCACTATCAACATGGAAAGAAAACAAAATTTTAATTCAAGACAAAGCGATAATCTACAACAAAACCATTGGAGATTGTACACACTGATTTATGTGGGATAATGAGAACAAAATGATTGTATGGTGAACAATACTTCATGTCACTCATTGATGACTAAGGAAGAATGACCTGGGTTTGCTTCCTCACGAAAAAGTCAAAATCTTTCGAATGTTTCAAGATATTAAAGGAACTAGCTGAAAATGAAATTGATTTGAAAATCAAATGCCTAAGATTAGATAATGGAGGTGATTTTACTTCAAATGAATTCAGGTATTTATGTGAAGAACACGGAATAAAAAAACAATTCTCAATAGCTAGAACTCCTAGGAAAAATGAAGTTACTGAAAGGAAAAACAGAATTGTACAAGAAAGGAATAGAACCATGTTGAATGAATCCAAGCTAAGTGATATCTTCTGGGGGAAATAATTACATACATTCATTCATATTTTGAATAGAGGGCTGCTCAGAAGTAATAGTGATAAGACTCCATATGAACTATGGAAAGGAAAACCCACTGATGTCAATCATTTTAGAGTGTTTGGAAGCAAGTGTAATACCCCAAGGCCTAGCCCCTGTTTAATTGTAATGATGTTTAAATGATTTTTATAGGATGGTGAGCCAAGTATTTATAAGTTGGGAGGATTATGTGTTTATGGTCGGAGAGCCTAGATGCTAAGGCCAGTGAGCCTAATTGTGTATATGTAATTATGAAGATTATTAATAAAATACATTGTTGCATGTAGACCGACCACGAAGAAATATTTATGGGGGACTAAGCTCCACTGGGAAGGGAAAGGAATGGGTCTAAGAGGCTAGGAAAGAGGGGCTAAGCTTGGGGGCTTAACCCAAGGGAATATTAAGCTTGCAAAATTGTGTACTATTCAAGGAGTTGTAATTGAGTCCTTTAAAGGACATATTGAAGAATATTGTAAAGGTTATTTTTCAATACTATTATCAGGGTGGTTGGGTGGTGCACGAGAAGACTGGTGTCTTCATTAATCAAGTTGTTTCTTTCTCATTAATGGAGTTTCAGGTTGGTGCTCACAAGGGGGTTGGTGCCTCCTTCTATTTGTTGCTATAGAATTTAGGGAGTGAGTGTTTCCTTTATGTAGGTGCACATAAATTGAATATACTCTTTATTAMAAAACATTTTTTGGTTATCTCCCATTTGGGTTTCCACGTAAAAATATTTGTGTATTGTGCATATGTAATTGTGTTTTCAATTACAATTTTAAAAGTAAAAAGAGTAATAAAATTGGTCAATATTGATTCACACCCCCCCCCCTCTCAGTAATGTTGATTATTCCAACAACATGCATGGAATTTCATAGCAAGCAATGCCCCTAATGCATTGTTCATGTATGTTCACAATTAATTGTGAATAATCAATAAGAAAGTAAGTCATCATTAGTCATTATCTTTAATAGAAATCATAATAATTCAACATTCATTCATAATTTATACTCAATTTATCTGAAGTGAATTAAACAAGTGTGCTAAACATGGTAGGAATCATGTAAGGAATAAGAATGGCACATATAATCCCTAAGAAGAATATTTCAATTGAATTAGAATCATCCTTCCTCCCTAACCTACTTACATATTCCATCTCCTTGTCCTTTCCCTTACTGCAATATGTTGGATCATCGACTTTATCGACCTAACTCTAGATTTAACCCAAAGGTGAAAGTGTCGAATATATCTACCTAACTTCCTCGACAGGTAACCAATAGTTTCCATCGCATATTTAGGGGAGTGTGTTTTAACATGACCCTCTCATGACTCAAAGTTTAAAACGATAAATGGTGGGGAACACCTCCAACCCTCCTGATAGAACCAGTGTGAACACCCTATCATCAACCATACTATGCACCTATTGTTGTTTGTAGAGCTACATCATTGAATAACTACTTCAGAAAATTATGCTTTCTATAAAACCCACACTTGTCCACATATCATATAAATGTTTGGAATCAATAATTATATCATGAAATAATTCGTTGTAGCATACCATTACTCTTTCGTTGTCCACAACATCAATGTTACTTCACTACTACAGTTATTTGGCTATCACTTAGGACATTAAATTTTAGGATAGCCTACCAAAACACATAATCATAGATAATTATATAACCATTTTCGTGCTATTAACAATGTTTCTAATTGGAATTTAATGTAAACAAGTATGTTTATTTACCATGTTCATCACACAAATTATTCATTCACAATATAAATCAAGCTAGTATCCATGTACCAAAACTTCCCTTTTAAATTTACAATCTTAAAGGAAATCATATAACTATCATCCTTAATAACATAAACAATAAAACTCACATATCAAATATGCATATAGGTAGGTCCATGTGTCTTCATAGTGATATTTATATCAGTTTAGTTGAGTTTGATAGATAATAAGAAAATAAATAACAAGATATGTGATAATGTAGTTTAGTTGTTGTAAGCCAAAACGTGGGGCATTACATACACCCACCCTTTGGAAAACTTTTTTCCAAAGTTATAGTCAAAAAAGTGTGGAATAATTTTGGTTCATGGTCTCTACATCCTCCCATGTAGAAAATCATGGTTTATATTTGTTCATTTAAACCTTAACATGGTCCACCAAGCAATACCCTAGCTATCAAACCCTCTTATCCAATATATGTAATAGTATGACCATGATGGTTCCCTTGTCTAAAACATGAAGTTATTTCCATTGAATTTTATAAGATTCATCAACCACATAATTTAATAAAACAAATGCATGAAAGACATCATGAGATTTATGCAAGTGGGATGGAAATGCAAAACGATTGTTAGCTGGTCCAATTCTTTTTTCGGAATTTTAAATGGCCCTATAAATCGAGGTGACAACATTTTTCCCTTTCAAAATTGAATGGTACTCTTATTATCCCTAATATGAATAAAAGCCTCATCTCCTACTTTATAACTCCATTCGGTCCTATGTGCATCGACATAACTCTTCTATTTATCCTATGCTTCCTTTAAATATTGCCTAATTTAAATCACCTATTCTTCCATATCCTAAATCAATTATTTCCATACTATCACTCAATCCTCTAACCTATCCCATCTCAACAATGTCTTTCATGGCCTTCCATATAGATCCTTATAAGGAGGCATGTTGATTGAGCTATGGTAACTATTATTGTAATAAAATCCATTGAATGGGTCTATTGATCCATAACATACATACTAAGCATGTATTTTGTCACCTAATTAACTCTTTCCATTTTCCCATCCATTTTAAGATAATAATTTATGCTCAAGTTCAATTGAGTCACCAATGTTAACTGTAAACTTGTATAAAACCTAGACATAAATCAAGAGCCTCAATAAAGGAATACATTATAACCAATACACACACATAAATACTCAAGACAGTATGGTGGGAAGGATATACAACCAAGTTATATTCCGTCTTCAAGAGTATTGATACAAACAAGGAATGGTTGGAGCGGTTGTACCCGGTCCAACTAATCATTCATTTATAGTCTCTTGTATACTTTTCCTTTAGTTGAATTATACATTTATATTAATGTACTTACTAAGGATATTATCTTAATATAATGTATGTCGATGTTTACATGGCCTAAGAGGCCTCCCAACATCTCCCCCAACCCCAAAGTCTTTCTTTGTCTTGAAGAAACTATGCAACAACATCTCGGATCTCTACTCCTACCAAAGTATCCTTACTATGCATCAATTACGCATACCAATTTTCATAGGTAAATCAACCACAATAACCTCTTTCTATATAGGAAGATACGCATATACAAGGTTCTATTGTGACCTAATACTCGTTATCCTTTATCTTCAATTTAATAGGTGTTTGTGCAGCCAGTGAATCTTCATTTTGGCTCACCCTCTTACCATGCACAACACTTGCAGTGTGAGGGACTTACTCTACTCTACCATTTCTCTACCTTCTAGCCTCCAAGGTCACAACCCAAATAACTTCTCTACAACTTTTATATCAAGGGTCTCAATTTTTTCAATCATTATTTTGTCTTTGTCTTGTCCTTTAATCTCTTTATGTGTGTTTTTCATATTGTGTCTCTTTATCAAATGCCTTCTTCTCTTGTCATTGTAGAAAGAAAATTGCAATCAGTAACCTATACAAGTGATCCAATCAATTGCTCAATCAAATGATACAACAATTCATGTTGAATACTCCTTTTCAATGCTCTATGGTGTTTAGTATGCTCGGTGACTTTGTGCTCCATTTGCTTGATTGGAATGCTCTTCATTCTCAATATTATCTATGCTCTATCAAAATCACGTCTCTCTACTACTATGTTGATCAAGTGTGTTCTCAGTGGTTGTTCTACCATGAATCTTTAAACTATATGTGATCTAAAGGTCTCTAGAAATGTTCTTTAGTCTACATGTTTACATTTACATGAAGGATAATATTGACTCGACTTTTACTCTATGTGACTCAACTAAGACTATGCATGATCATGACATGACTATATTTTTATGAATCCCTAATTATTAGTATGACTCTCTAAGACTTTTATTGTCAGTATGACTCAATTACAAAACTTTTTCTTGTAGGGATTTTAATTACTCAACTCAAAATAGTGTCTACTTTATATTGACTTATGTTGGTGGAGAAATGATATCATCAACTAGGTGTTGACTTACAATGTAATGGTAGAGCATATCGCCTACCTTGAATACTCACATTTAACCCCCTCCTTCCTTCTGATGCAATTTACATTGAATATTAACTCAAACAACCATCATGCTTGACAACACTTTTTGTTTTCATTAATAAGACTACTAAGACTCATTTGACTCTACTAATGCTCTGTTTGAAACTCTTTCCTCTTCAAGACTTCAATCAAAACCTTTAACATATTCTTCTTGGGATTGACAAGAATAATTATGTTCTAAATAAATAAATTATTAGCTTGATATCACCAACAAACTTATAACTTTAAAAAAATGTATATGAGTACAGTGTATACAACGTGGGTTCACTAAGGCCAATTGATTTGAAATCATTATCAAGAAATGCATACCACAAGTACAATCTATGCAACCATATCTCCACCACCCGTAGAATTTAAATGTGTGCTTTCTATTGACAAATGAATATGTAAACATTGAGAAATAAGCATGCATATATCCTGACAAATTAAAAAATAATCTATGTACCATCACCATCTAGAGCTTGAATTGTTCTAGGTAAGTGTGTTTTTTGTGTGCATATATGAAAGGTGCATAGATCGAGCACACAGGTTGGGATTTCCCCACACATTCATTTGAGTGTTCACGTCTTGGTCGAGCTGGCATTCTCCCCAAAAAAAAATCAGTGTGTGCAACAATCTAACAACACTCAAATAATGCCAACACTAGTACAAAATGGGTAATTAGTGACTATGTGACCAAAAACGTTAGTCATGACAATTTTATACTACCAAATTTGAGCAATTTTAAGTGACACAACTAAAAATGACTAACTTAAATGACCAATTTAGTCCAGGGATAAAAAAAATACAACTAGATAACAACTACATGAATACGAATTAGTAGTATTTATGTCGATGACCACCACTGCCAATTGATTGAAATGGCACTAACCTATATGAATTAGTAGTATTTTTGTGGATGACCACTACTGCCAATTGAAATGACACCGACCTAATTAATTATATGAACCATAGAAATTCTTATAGTGCTAGTTCTTTGTTTCCCTTCGTTCCATTGGAGAAATTTGCATAAATAACTTCTAATTAACCCCTTACTTGTGTTGTTATTGTAGGGATCTAACCATCTCACGAAGAATAAGTTAATCATCGACATGGGCATACCAATATTCCCGCAACATAAGTCCATGGTTAAAGAAGCATAATTTATTGAAAATCCATAAATTACTAAAAGATAGGTTTTTCAAACCCTATAATTATGGATTTACATATAGTTTGAGCTATAAATGATCTATTGGGATCCATATCAACAAAATCCATTATTATCATTTAAGTTAAGGCTTAAGTAATCAATTTAAACTTTGTTCTTGATTTTTAATGATTAATTTAATCATTAAATTCATCACAATGATCTTAATTGATGAGTTCATAATTAATTATATTGTGCCTTAAACTAATTAATTTAATCTTTAGCTAATTAAATTTAGACCTTAATATGAATACTCAAAACTTAAATACCTAACATGTTTGTTTTTGTTTTTTTCTTTCTATAAATGCACATCCAACATTTAAAGGCTCTTAATTCTTTAGTTTGAATAATAATGTTTAAAAATAATTACACTCATAAAATAGCACACATTTAAAGAAGACTAACTTAATTACAAAAAAGTGTATGAACAACTTAATTAAATAAAAAATCATTAGAAGCAGAAACATGTATCCAAATTAATTTAATTAAAGATAATTATATGAGAGAATGTAAAGAAAACAATGACATCCAACGGCTTATTTTGAAGTTATGGCAAAACAATGGTCCATGCTAATGAATAATCGCTTTGAGTATAAACTGCCAGCATTTTGTACTTGAGTTAATTCAATTACTCGACTAAATATTTAAAATCGTAATATTGAATATGTGAACCTATGAATGATTGTCGTCAATTGAATGACTATGAGTATTTTTTGTTTTTCTAAATTTTGGTTTATTTTAAAAATGCATTGAATTGGTGTGATTCTATTAGAATGACTAGGAAAGAACCTTATGGAAACATGTTTCTTAGCATTCCAACTATATTGGATTCCTCACTAGTTCATGGGGGCCACCATATTCTTCATTCCTTTACCTATGCTTTGATTGATGATTGAAAGATAGACTTGAACCTCAAGGAGTGTTTATAGGAGCATGAACCCAAATTTATTTAAAGAAGTTAATAAAGTATAGTGTGACTTTATATTGTGTTAAATCATTTGCAAAAAATAATAAATATCTTTAGTGGTATTTAGTGGTAATTATTCAAATGTAGTTGTTCTTGTTTAAGTTTTCTCATAAAAAGATTATAAAATCAAGAAAGAAGTTGTGGTTAATGAAATTTTCAGTTAAATGGAGAAGACATGTTTTCCAGGTTTAAAAGAATCGATAAATTTTAAAGAGATAACCTTGTTTACCCTATTGTCATAGATTTTTTTTGTTCTTTGTTACCTACCTGAATTTTTTTTTCAAGTCAAAACTTTTCTCTTTCATTTTTGTTAGGAAATCGAATCAAAAAAAGTTAAAGGGACAACATAATAAATAAATTAAACATTGAGCCTACCTTATTATTTTATCATGCAAAACTATTGATATAAACAATTCAACTATATTCTTATTGTTTTTATTTCTTTGTTGTGTTATTTGTCTATTTCCCACTTGGGAATTGTGGGCAACGTTCATTAGTCACCTATGAATTAGTTCACTGAGAACAAAGACAATAATCTGAGTAAATGATTGCAGACCCATAATTGTAGTCTAGCATTCAACAACCATCTATAGTCCTATGCTCACGGATTCAGACAAACATTTCCAAAAAACATAAATAAAAATGCAATAACTACATATAATAATAGTCTACAGTGTGAAATACATTTTTACATAACTCCAATACTAAAAAAAAGTAGTAAAATAGTCCACAATAGATTTACACAGGTATCAAAATTATCCTCATTAAAAGTTCCAAACAATATTACATGAAATCTCCAAGATTCAAAATCTCTTTCTCATTCTATTTCATCCTATTAATACATCTCTCCTTAAAAGTTATCAATACATCTCTCCTTAAAAGTTGAACAATTTCTTTTGCACAATTATCCAAACAGCTTGTTTTCAAAAAGATTCCCTCCCTCCCCTCATATCCTTTTATATTTTATTGGGCCCCTTTTACATTTTTTGTTTCCCCATAAAGTATGGATAAAGTTATTATTTCATAACTTTAGCCATTTCACTTTTGATCTTTTTCATCCTCTATGACTTTTGATGATCAATATTAAAGCCTTTCGATCATCCACTCTTTTGGCAAAGATTTGCAAGCATATACTTAACATGTCCTCAAATATTATGATAATGGTTTGGTGCACCGATCCTTTTGCTGCTTCAAGAAAACCTTTGCAAGTATCTTCATTAAAATTAACCTATTAAGAATAGTAAGGAATCAAGGCTTGTATATTATTTCTACTCGGATACATTGCTAAATCATAATAATGCAAATTCTTGTTTACCATTGTGCATAATGCTTCCAACCTAATTTCTACAACTAGCTCCTTGAGATTTTTCCTTTCAACTTCCTCAAAATCAATACATCAATAATAGAAAGAAATTCCCTATGTTTTGGCCTTTTAGAGTTTATGTGCAAAACGCCTTGTGTCTCACCTCTCAAAAAATTTGGTGCGGTACACTGTAAGCCTTAAAAACCTTTGTGATGAGCACCCTTTGAAAACTCTTGTATTTATGCCCCCTTAAAAAAAACTTAGAATGATGTGAACCATAAAAAAAATTATGTGCGCCATAAAAGAGTTTGGTCTCAAAAAAAAATTAGAATGATATGAACCATAAAAAACTTGTCTTATGTGCACCATAAAAGACCTTGTCTCATGTTTATCACATGAAACAAATGTTGGGTGCAACATGTGTATTACATGGGAAAACATTTTAAAAGATTAAAAAAATTGGTGTGAAATGTTCGGGAACCTATCTTTATGTGTATTGCACTAAAAAAGAGTTTTGGTGCAACATACTTTAGAAACCCATCTGTATGTGTGTTGTACTAAATAATTTTTTGGTGCGACATGTTTGGAAACATGTCTTTATGTGCCCCTTTAAAACATGTCTTTGTGTGCCTCTTTAAAACATGTCTTAATGCACCCCTTTAAAAAAAAATCATTTATGTATCGTGCTTAAAAACTTGGTACAAAATACTTTGGCTTATGTGCCCGTCTTATGTGTATCACATGAAACAAAACTTTGGTGTGACACACTTTTGAAAGCCCATTTTATGTCTATCGTATGAAACAAAACTTTGTTACTATGCACCATTTAAAACCTTAGTTAATGCAGGTCTTTGTCTTCAATATATTATCTCAAAAGATATCATGTATACTTTGCTCTATCTTCATCAAAGACTAAAGAAAGGATCATATCTTCACCCACAACAAAACCACATGATGGGTCTGGGCATCGTAAAGTAAGGTATCTAGGACCATCATTTATCGAAGTATGAATATAACCTGTCCAACACGCAATACAAAAGTGATGGCCATAAGCAATTGCATGCATTCTACTTTAGAGGAATAATCAAAGCATATCACATAGATGTAACTTTCTTTGGCCTAGTTGAGGTCCATTACGTGTGGAAATACACATAAATTAAAAAATTTCTGCTAACTAAATTCTTGTAGCTTACCAACTATGAATTATACACAGATTTAACTATTGTCGGATAACATTAAATAAATGCATCTACAACATGATAAAAATGAAATGAATGCAGTTTAAACAACTCAACATAGCAGCATATAAATCCTTATTAAACACAAAGTGAATGCATGACCATTAAACTCATAAATATAACACATTAAATAGGTAAAATACTTATCTTTAAATCAATTGTGCAACCAGCTTCTTCCTTTTGCTCCAAATATGCTCCAGAATTCTCCCTCCATGGTTGTTCCAACTCCAATGCTCTTCTTCCATGTTTAGTGCTTGTTGTTCATGCAAAACCTGATTGTCAAAACTCCTTCTCTACACATATGAATTTTCCCTGCTTTGATTGCTTGATTGAATTACACACTTCCCCAAGTTGATTGTACACGGCCCCATGCTCCAAATAAATATGGGATGTGACTCCTTACACCCACCCTCTTGCATGTATTCAATGGTTGGATTTGGGGACACTCAATTAGAAAAATAGAATTTTAATACATAATCATAATAAAATTCAAGGATGTGGATTGAATTAATAGACATGGGTAATTCCCCCTTGGACCCCTCTTAGACACTCCTAGACATTCCCCTCTATTTTGGATTCATCTCCCCCCATCTCTGTCCATATCCCCCAGTAGCTTGCATCACATTTTATTTATAAAAATTGAAAATACAATTCGCATATACATCACTTGGCCATGGCCACATTTCATATCTACATTATGCATTAATTAAACCGAGGATTATATCAAGGACATTACATTACATTCCCCCTCTCCTACAATTTTTCACCATCCTCGATGCACAACACCATGCCGAAATGCATACGTGCATAAATTTACATCACAAAACTTAGAAAATAATTTTTTTTCAATTTCACAATTCCAGCAGTGGTTCCAACCATAATCTCCTATTCCTCTCAATCAGCTAACCCAAGGAATGTACCCCCTTCATTGTTCTCATTCCATCAGGTTGTACCATTCTTTTATTAGGGCCCCATCATAGGTTGGCTAGGACTTTGAGATGTGGTTCCAAAATTCTAGCTGCCCAAAATGGAGTCTTGCATTTTTAGCTTCTATTTCCTTCAAAATTGAAAAATATTTGCAGGTATTCCTCCTGCATAGTTTCTTTGTGCTCCCAACTTGCATCTTCGAGAGTGTAGTAGGTCCATTGGACCTTTACCGTGTTGATTGTTTTTTTCCTGATCACTTTGACTTTTCGGTTCAGGATGTGTACTAGTTCCACCCATAAATCCACTTCATGTTCCACCTGGATCACATTTCAATCAATTATGTGGTTAGGGTCAGGAATATATTTATTTAATAATGACCCATGAAATACAGTATGCACTCTCATGGATGCATGCAATGCTATCATGTATGCAATTGGCCCTATCTTCTCTAAGATTTCAAAAGGCCCACAATATCTTACAACCAACTTTGGGAAACTTCCTGATCTTAGTGAACTTCTCTTCGCTTTCACTTTTAAAAATACATGTTCACCCACTTTAAAATCTATGAAAACCATGTTCTTGTCTACATAAATTTTCTACCTATCCTGAGCAGCCTTTAAATTCTACTTGATCTTTGTCATTTTCTCTTCCATTTCCTTAAACAAATCTAGTCCAATAATTGATATGTCTGCTACGTTATCCCAACTCACTAATGTGTTACACTTCCAACCATACAATGCTTCAAACGGACTCATTTTTAATGAGGATTGATACCCATTATTGTAATAAAATTCCACTAAGTGGATATGATCCTCCCACTTTGATGGATGGTCCATCACATACATTTTTAGCATGTCTTCAATTGTTTTGTTGATCCTCTCTATTTTCCCATCTGACTCTAGGTGACATGCTATATTGAGATGTAAATTTGCCACAAAACCTTTGAACAAACCCTTCCAAAAATTGGATGTAAATTTGGGATCTCTATCTGAAACTATTGCCTTAGGCATCCCATGTAGCCTAGCAACTTCCTTCATGTAGATTTCTACAATATTTGCTTCCTTGTGTGTAGTCTTTACTGGAATAAAATGTGTGGCCTTAGTCAATTTGTTCACCACCACCATGGTGGAATCATGTTGTTTCACTGTTATGGGAAGCTTTTTAATAAATTCCACATTGACTACTTCCCACTTCCATTCCGGAATCGGTAATGGATGCAATAACCCAGCTAGATGTATATGTTATTTCTTCACCTTCTATCATTCTAGGAATATGGCTATATAATTAGTCATGTCTTTCTTCATTCCTAGCCAAAAGCATTGGCTCCTCACAACAGCAATTGACTTATGATAGCTTGGGTGCCCAGCATATGGCACATTGTGCATTTCCCTCATCACTGTATGTTTCATCTCATTATAATTTGGCACATACACCTTGCCTTTGTACATGATAATTTCATCTTCCTTCAGCTCATAATAATTATTTTTTTGCTGAAAATTACCTTGTTTTAATGTTTCTTTTTTTTTAAATAGCGTTGATCTGAATTTATTATTGCAATAATTTTATCTTTCATATCAGTCATGTACATGCTAATGGATGCAATATGCATCTCATGTGCTCTTATTTTGAGTGCATGAGCCACTTGGTTCTCTTTTCCTTTGATGTGTTTAATCTCAAAGTCATATTCACTAAGGAATTCCATCCATCTAGTTTGTCTGGCATTTAATGTGGGGTGTCCAAATAAATGTTTCAGACCACAGTGGTTTGTCCTTAGCTCAAATTTTCTTCACATGGGATATTGTCTCCATGTTTTTAGTGCATGAATAATGGTTGTTAATTCTATATCATGGGTATCATAATTCCTCTCATGCTCTTTTAATTTTACGGACTCATAGCATACCACATGATCATTTTGTGTGAGGACTCCATCGAGCCCTTCCTTGCACGCATATGTGCATACAATAAAGTCTTCATCCATATGTGCAATATTCAATATTGGCGCACTTTCCAATATGTCTTTCAGCTGCTAAAAATTTTCTTCACATTTGGGAGTTCGTTCAAATTTCTCTCCCTTTGCAAGGAGGTAATTGGGCTTGCAATCTTTGAAAAGTATTTTATGAATCTTCAGTAATAACCAGCAAGACCCATAAATGATCTTATCTCTGTCACATTTATTGGCATTGGCCATCCTCTAATGGACTCTATATTCTCAGGGTCAACTGCTATCCCATCTTCTAAAATAATATGACCCAAGTAATGAATCTTCTTTTGATAAAAGATGCACTTACTTAGCTTGGCATACAATTTATGCTCTTTTAAAAAATTTAGCACCATTCTCAAATGTTGTTCATGTTCTTCTTATATATTTGAGTAAATGAGTATATCATCTAGGAACACAATTACGAACTTATCTAGCTATTCCCTGAACACTCCATTCATCAAGCATATGAAAACTATCAGGGAACTTGATAGCCCAAATGGCACTACCGTAAATTCGTAATGCTCGTATATTGTTCTGAATGTTTTCTTGTTGATATCTTATTCATTTATCCTCACTTGATGATGGCATGATCTCAATTTGATATTGGAAAATAATCTTGCACCTTTCATCTAATCAAATAGATCACAAATCATTGGCAAAGGATATTTGTTCTTTATGGTGACCTTATTCAGTGGTCTAAAATCAATACACGACCTTAAGGTTCCATATTTCTTCTTTACAAACAACATTGGAGCAACCCCAAGGTGACACACTTGGGAGTATATACCCCCTCTTTAACATCTCTTCAATATGCATCTACAACTTCTTCAAGTCCGGTGTTCCCATTCTGTAAGGTGTATTGGACACTGGGGAAACTCCTGGCACCAAATCAATAAAGAAATCAATGTCTCTCTTTGGTCGCAATCTTGGAATATCCCCAAAAAAATCTTCAAAATCCTTCAAGACTGGATGGTATTCAATACTTGGAATTTTATCTTGGGTTTCCTCTTCCATATGGGCTACAAAAATATGGCATCCCTTCCTAAAACTCTTTTTTAGTTGCATGGCTGAAAATTTCTCTAACAACTATAGCTCTTGGAATGCCTTGAACCTTTCCTTGTTGTCCTTCTTCATCTAGACAAACAATTTTCTTTTTGTAACAATCTAGGACAACATGGTGTTTTTCCAACCAATCCATGTCAAATAGACAATCATATGAACCCAATGGTATGATGTTCACATATCCCTATGTGTTGAATCCATTCATGTCTATTGGACAATATTTAACCAACTCATTTATTTTCCTCTTGGCCCCTATGGCTAACTGAACTAACCAAGATTTATTATCTTACTCCTTTGCATGTGAAATATTTCAACAATGTTAGAATTAATGTAACCATGGCTAGCTTCGGAATCAATTAAAATTGTTACGAGTTGTTTATCAATCTTACTTTCCACTTCAATCATGGGGGATTAATACTCTACTTGCTTGTTGTAAAAGGATGGATAAATCCTTAGCATGTTTCCTCCCATGTTTTCTATTGTTTCAACCTCTTGAATGTTATGGAAAATCCTCATCCTTTATGAGTTCCACATATTCATTGATTGTCATGATTTCCAATTTAAGTTCAAAGAAATCTTTCATCTTCCTTTCATAGTAGTGCTTGGATAAATATTTCTCTTGGAAATATCCTTTGAACTACCTCCATGAGACCTTCTTCTCATCAAGGTGCTTGGATTGTTTAAGATTATCCCACCACATAGTTTCCTTTCCTTACAAATGATAGGTTGTAATTCTTGCTTCTACCCTTGAGGGGTAATCATGTAGCAGAAAATATTTATTCATTTCAAACAGCTAGGCCTCAGCCTCTTCTCCTTTCCTATTCTCACCATTGAAACTTGGTGGCTTCATTTTCCTAAGTTCACCTTCAATATGTCTTAATCATACCTTCTCCTCTACCTCCAGGAAGGAGACACACTTGGGCTTCTTCCTGGCTTTGAACTTGCATGAGCTCTCCTAGTGGATTTCTCTAGGGAATGATGGTGCCTGCTTGTACTTCTTTATTTATTTTCATTCCCATGATCACCCCTTCTGTTATGGGATATCGATGTTGTCTCTTTTCTAGCACTTGTTTCTTGCTTTGTGCCAGAGTATTTATTGTCTTACCTTTGTAGCATATTCAGAATCTATAGTATCTCTTCCTGATCCTTCATAATATTTTCATTATTCGCCATATAGCTATGTACTTCTCTGTGTATACTTCTCATAGTTACAGGCTCATTCCTACCTCTTCTTCCATTAGACTGTCTCTCATCATTTCCCATGTTGATATGAAGACCTCTGACCCTCTCCTCATGGCTGTAAGATCCTTGGGAATCTTCCATAACTATAGTCCTCATATAAGAATCAAATTTGTTTTCCTGTGTCTTTAATTGTGCAAAAAATGTGCATGTAATAATTATTATTAGCACGTACATACTATAAAACATTTCATTAACTAGATTATAGGTTATTCTTCATCTCAATTTAAGAAGGAAACAATGCACTAAGTAAACATCTAATTCGTTAGATACATTCCTCTATGAAAAATATCTCCAATGGCTATACTCATGGATCATTTTGAGTTCTGAGTGAAAATTTACAATATTCACAAGTTATAATTTCCACTCATCGCTTTGTTTTCACTGCTGCAAAATTGTCTATTAAGAACCAAATATCAATATAGCATAGAAAAACCTCAGAAAAAGTACTCAACGCCTTGAAAAAGAGATAATTTTAGATAATAAGCCTCTTCAAGGGGGCAACCTCCTTTTACCCCACTTAAATGTTCAAGTACAAGATGATT
>ML777597.1:701262-720531 GCA_009831015.1 Picea engelmannii | reverse complement strand
GAAACTTCGCCCTTCGAAACTTCAGGATTTCAACTTTTCAAACCTTTGAATCAGATCAGATGATTTATTTCACGGAAACAAATCAATGGTCATATTTGATCCTTACACTCATCCTTTCATTGTTTAATCTAACGGCTAGGACTTAATCAAGCATCATGATGGATGGCCACCATTTACTCCAGGACTTCGGCTATTTCAACTTACGCTATCCTTCCATTGTAGTAGATCGACGTATGAGAATGCTCCCGAAGTGTTTGTTTAGATTGGACGAACCATGTCTACTTCAGGACTTCATCCTTCAGGACTTCGGAGCTTTTTGTCATTTGCTAGTGGTGAAACTCTCGAAGTGATTCTTCTGGAGTGACGTAACTTATTGACGTCACGTGTTGACATGGCACAAGCCAATTTCCCCTTGACACATGTTAGCATATGATTTATGCCATGTGTACTTGTTGATGTGGTCTGTCACATGTCCTTGTTGATGTAGTCTGCCACACGTCCTTGTTGACATGGTCTGCCACACGTCCTTTTTGACATGGTTTGTCACACGTCCTTGCTGATGTGGTCTGATGACATGATCTGTCATATGTCTTTGTTGACATGGTATGTTGACATAGATCTCCCACACGTCCTTGCTGATGTGGTATGTTGACGTAGATCTCCCTGATCTAACCGTCATCGTATGTTCTCTAGATCCGATGGTCCTTATTCATTTCGGATTTCCAGCTCTCTGGGCTTCGGGAATTTCAAATATCAAACTTTCTGGAGCGTAACCTCCTCACATATTTAGACCCGAAGTGAAAGATGTTTGTTCGATCAAGATCTTGGATCAACGAATAGATTTGTCTATGGTGCTGCTCTTCTAGCTTATCATGTCCTTCCACTTAGAATGATCCAACGACTGACCGAAATTCTCATAAATGAGATCTCAGATCTTACCTCGCTTATCCTATGCTTCCACTCGAAAATGATCTGATGGCTGACAGAAATTCGGGTTTGATCCAACGGCTGATGGGTATTTGGATAATAAAATTCTCAACCCTTTAGCCTCGCTTATCCCATCCTTCCATTTTAAGATGATCTGATGGCTAATGGGAATTCGGGTTTGATCTGACGACTGACGGGTATTCGGATAATCAAATTCTCAACTTTTTCCCCGCTTATCCTATCCTTCCACTTTAAAGTGATCCAATGGTTATGAAAACACTCGAAGTTGATCAATGGTCGACGGTGATTGCAGAACCACAACTTGCGAGTGATTTAACTCGACACCCAAACTCCGTAATTTGAAGTTGTGCGTTGTTGGTGAGTCAACCACAGTCGTCGATCTTTGAAGCTATAAGATCTGACGGTCCTGACTAATTGGGGGATTGGAAATAGAACGATGTTTAATTCTCCTTTCAATCTTCGCAATCTATCCCTGCCGTAGATTTGGTGATTGAGCATCCGACGGTCATGACTTAATCTGACTTAATCTGATCGTTTGTTGGATCAACCACAGTCGTAGATTTTTGAGTTTATGAGATCTAACGATCTAGACCGATTGTGGGATTGTACCTAGCGAGTAGTTTAATTATTCTTTCGCTCTCTGCAATTCATCCCTGTCGTTGATCTGGCGATTGCGCATCAACGGTATTGATTTGATCTGAGTTTCATCGCGCCATACCTTTTGATCTTTGATCTTCATTCGTTAACTCTCCTGAGCTTTAATCTCTTCATATCGTCCATTACATATTTTTGACTAGTGCTCCAACAATTCTTCTGAAATTCATTACGCCATCTCTTCTGAGCTTTGATGTTCATTTGCTAACCCTCCCGAGATTTTATCTCAACTTATCATCACATCAATGATATCGATTGTTGACATCAATGAAAATACATCAATGACACTATGTCCAACAATCTCCCCCTTTGTCATTAATGGAAACTCACAAACTTCATAAACAATCTCCCCCTGTGATGATGCTTCTCTCCTCTAAAGTTACTCTCCCCCTTTGACATCAATGGAAAAGGATTTCTCCTCCTATGATCTGTCTTTCTAAATACATTTGATCAGAGTCTTGACCATTGGTAACTCCTCCTGCAATCACACTTTTCCTGTCATAACTGAATGACTCCTTCTGGCATTGATTGTTGTCTCCCCCTGATTTGGTGCCAATTGATGCATTTTTATTTATTTTGAGAGATTTAGGTTGGAAGAAAGATTACTCCGAATTTTTGCTTGAGATATTCAAATACATCTCTGCTTAAGGGTTTTGTGAAAATATCTGCCACTTGTTCTTGTGTTGGAACATATTCCAATTTAATGTTCTTATTTTCAGCTTGATCTCTTAGATAGTGGTACTTTATGGGAATGTGTTTCAATTTTGAGTGTTGGACAAGGTTCTTAGAGAGACTTATAGCGCTTGTAATATCACAGTGGATAATAGTAGGTTCTTCAAATACTATTTTGATGTCTTGTAGGGTTTGTTTCATCCATTCCACTTGTGTGCAACATTTTGTTGCTGCAATATACTCAACTTCAGTGTTGGACAGAGAAATTGAGGATTGTTTATTTCTTATCGAAGCTACCAGTGATTCTCCCAAAAAGAATGCTCCTCCACTTGTACTTTTTTTGTCATCTACACTTCCTGCCCAATCAGCATTTGAATAGGATTTTAAAGTGAATGAATCCTTGCTAGAGTACCACAAACCAAGATCTATGGTTCCTTTCAAATACCTAAAGATTCTTTTTACAGCTTGAACATGGCCCTCCTTTGGTGTTGCTTGGAATCTAGCCACCATATCAACAACTTGCTTAACATCATGTCTAGAAGTTGTTACATAGAGTAAACCGCCAATCATTGATCTGTAGTGTTTTGGATCTACAGCTTTGGACTAATCATCCTTGCTTAGTTTGCATCCAATTGTCATAGTTGTACTAACAGGTTTGCAATCCTCTAAATGGAATCTCTTAAGCATATCCTTAACATACTTAGACTGATGGATAAAGACTCCTCTTTTGGATTGTATTATTTGTAATCCAAGAAAGAAATCCAGTTTTCCAAGCAAAGACATTTCAAATTCTTGTTGCATCATCCTAGCAAAGTCCTTACTCATTTTTTCATCATCATTGCCAAATATAATATCATCAACATATACTTCCACAATAATCATGTTATTAACATCAATTTTACAGTAAAGATTGATGTCTGTAGATCCCCTTTTGAGGCCTTGTTTTTGTAAGTAAGAATCTAGCCTGGCATACCATGCTCTGGTTGTTTGTTTTAGTCCATAGAGTGGTTTTTATAATTTACAAACATAGTCTCCTTTGTTAGTTAATTTGAATCCTTATGGTTGCTCAATATAGACTTCCTCTTCTAAATTTCCATTGAGAAATGCTGACTTGACATCCATTTGGTACACTTTAAATTTTATGTAGCTGGAGAAAGTTAGGAACATCCTAATTGCCTCCAATCTGGACATAGGTGCAAAGGTTTCTTCATAGTCTACTCCTTCAACCTGAGCATACCCTTTAGATAGAAATCTAGATTTGTTCCTAATTACTTGCCCATTCTCATTTAGTTCCAATGACATTTTTGTTTTTTGGTCTTGGAACTAGTTCCCAAGTTTGTTTGTTTTCAATTTGGTCCAATTCTTCATTCATAGATTTGATCCAATTCTCATCTTTACATGCCTCTTTGATTGAGCTAGGTTCAACATGTGACAACAATGTTATTTATGTTTGATACAATAGTTTTCTCCTTGTGTGCACTCCATCATTCATATCTCCAATAATCAGTTCTTCGGGATGATTCTTTTGAGTAATTCTTGAGGGTGTCTATGTGTCTCTTCTTGGGAATTATTCTCTTATCTCTCCATATTGACTATATTTTTTGTCTTCACTAGTATCCATATCATCATCTTCCCTTTATTTTTTATTCTCTTCTACTTCTTCTACTTGTGTGCCAATAGTCTCATCATCATCTTCATCTTCACTTTCTAGTATAGTCTCTTGATTTTTTATCCTTATCTTTTTTAGTTCATCCACCTTGACATATGCACTCTCAACAATCTCATGTGATCTAATATTGTAGCATATGTATGCTTTCTTGTTAGAATAATATCCAAGAAAAATACCTTTATCAGATCTGGCATCAATTTTTCCAAGATTCTCATCAAGTCTTTTGATGTAGCATTTACTTCCAAAGACCTTGAAGTATTTTACCGATGGAGCTCTTCCAAACCATAGTTCATAAGGAGTCTTATCATTATTAACTCTGATCTGACCTCTATTCAATATATATATATTGATGTTCTTACAACTTCCCTCCAATATCCGTATGACAATTTTGCTTCATTGAGCATAGTCCTTGCAGCCTCCTGAACTATTCTATTTCTTATCTCAACAATCCCATTTTGTTGAGGTGTTCTTGCAGCAGAGAATTGTCTTTTTATTCGATGGGTTTCACAGAAGAGATCAAACTCTTTTGAGGTGAACTCACCACCATTGTCTGATATATCTCCTTTTCATTTTCAACAAGGGTATTAAAAGCTTAGAATTTGTTAAGTGCTTCTGATTTTTCTTTGAGAAAACATATCCAAACCATTCTAGTAAACTCGTCAATGGATAACATAAAGTAGGACTCTCCTTACAAACTCTTGGTCCTTGTAGGTCCAAAAAGGTCAGTGTGAACAAGCTCTAAAGGTTTTGATGTTGAGTATTCTTTTGCTTTGAACCTTATTCTAGTTTTCTTCCCTAGTTGACAGTGTCTACACATAGCATTTGAAGTTTTTATGATCTTTGGCAAGTTTCTTACTGCACCAAGATTGATGACTTTCACTAGATTGTCAAAGTTAATTTGCCCCAACTTCTATGCCATAGCCAACTTTCATATACTAAATTTATATGACACTCCTCATTCAATTTTGCATCCAGTATATATACATTTTCGGGAGTTCTCAGAGAAGTACCAACTAAATTTCCTGTGTCTTCTCTCCTAATCTCACATTTTTGGGAATTAAAGATGCAGAAGTGCCCCTGATCATAGGTTTGGTTGACACTTGATAAACTAGGCTTCAGTTTTTCGACAAGTAGCACATTTATGGCTTTGTCTTTTCCCAAACTCACAATGCCTTTCCCAAGTATGTTACCTGAAGCATTATCACCAAATGTAACTTTACCCTTTTATTTCTTTAAGTCTAAAAACATGTCCTTGTTACTTGTCATATGTTTTGAGCACCCACTGTCAACATACCAGAGATATTTTTTATCTTGAGCTTTTAGGGAAATAAGACATTAATTTTTTGATGTTTTTTCTCTCCAAAGTTTCTTTTGCTCTCTAATGAACTTTGGTTGTTCTGAGACTTCCATTAATCTGCAATTAATTGACTTATGTCCATAGTTATGACATCTAAAGCATTCTAGGTCCCCTTGTTATAGAGGTGCAAAGGAGTTATAGTTTATGCTTTTAACTCGATTTACTTATTGGTTATCCTTAAGGATATAGTTCTTAACCTTCAGATTTTTCCTCCTATATGATCTACAATTTATAGCTTTGTGTCCGAAATTAGAGAATGCAAAGCAATAACCAAGGAAAATGTGAGGATACTTGTTTTGATCAAACTTCTTTGGTATTGTCTTGTCTTCCTTCCTGATGGGTGGAAGTAATCCTCTGGAGTCCTGATCATTACTTATCTTCTCTTCATTTTTCTTCTTGAATGTATTGAGGAGAGCATCTACATAATATTTTGAGTTAACATGGCTTTCTTTTTTAGAATAACCTATTCCAATTTGATTACATGAATACCTTTGCGTGGTAATAATATTATCTAATATTTTAGAGTTATTTGCATATCTTGTTTGAGTGATTTTTGCATCCAGTTCTTTTCTTAGGTGAACTATTTATGCCTCCATTTTTTCACAGGTTATTTGTTTTTCTTTAAGAGACTTTTCCAGACTTTCTTTGATCTTATTTTCTTCTAGGATTTGGTTTTTCAGGTTGCTCATGAGTTTTTCCATCTCCTTTTTCTTTTGTTCATGTTTTTCCTTTTGTTCAACTCCAAAACTTTTCAGTTGTTTATATATGGTTTTGTATTTTCTTAATTCATCTAAGGCACTGAGAAGTTCTTCCTCCATATTAACTTCTGCTTCATATTCTAACTCTTTCTCATGTTTAATTTTTTCTA
Organism: Picea engelmannii; assembly: GCA_009831015.1. Lineage (NCBI taxonomy): Eukaryota > Viridiplantae > Streptophyta > Pinopsida > Pinales > Pinaceae > Picea > Picea engelmannii. Next base: position 714,363 of record ML777597.1, on the reverse strand, counting down.
TCTCATTATATTCTTTGGTACCTAAGAAAAAGACTTCATCGTCATCAAATTCATCGTTGTCACTAGACTCTGACGAACTATTGTTTTCTTCTTTTGAGTAAAAATTATTTTTCCCTTTGTAAAACGTTTTCTTGTAGTTGGGTTTTTCCTTCTTCTTGTATTGTTTGGTTTTTTTTTCTTCATCTTCAGGGTCCTCCTTCGGATAGGGACACTTGGATGAAAAATGACCAACTTTTCCATAGTTATAACATTTGAAAGGAAGCTTGCCTTTGTACTTCCCTGATCCTTTCTGAATTTTTCTAAAGAAATTGGCTTCTTCCACATCAGATTCTTCATGATGGCTAGATTGAGGTTTTTGCTTCTGATTTATCTTTGTCTTAGATGCTTTGAAAATTGTTTCATATTTTGTTTATTTATCATTCCCTGTTCTCATTTCATATGCTGTAAAAATTCCATGGAGCCGATCAACTGTGAGTGTGTTTAGATCAGATCTATCTTCAATTGAAGAAATTTTTGCATCATATCTCATAGGTAATGACCTTAGTATTTTTTACACAATGGGTTTATCTGTAATCTCTTCTCCTACCGCTCTAATTGAGTTAACCAATTCATCTACCCTATGAAAGTACTCAGCAATATTTTCTTCTTCTTTCATTTTCATATTTTCAAACTGAGTTCTATAGGTTTGTAGTTTGGCTTCCTTGACTTTGTCATCTCCTTCATATAAAACCTCCAACTTGTCTCAGATTTCTTTGGCTGATTTGCAATGCATAACCTTCACACATATAGAATTAGTCAACCCTCCTAGAATTCCATTAACTGCTCTTGAGTTGTCATTATAGATTTTCTTTCCTACAACGTCTTTGGGTGGAGTAGTTGGTGCAGTGTAACCATCTACAACAGATTTCCAGATATGAAAACCAAGAGCCAACAAGAAGTTTTTCATTCTTATTTTCCACAGAGCATAGCCTCCTCCATTGAACAATGGTGCTTTGTTGTTAGACATTCCCTCTTGTTGATCCATCTTCGAGATCTACCTTCAAGTTTGTTAGATTGTGCTGGAGGAACCTGCTCTGATACCAATTGAAAGATGAGATCATGTCACTAAGAGGGGCGGGTGAATCAGTGACACAATAATTATATCAATTTTTCATTTATTAATGCAAACATAATTTTAACATAGTATTTTATCGTGGAACCCAATTGGGAAAACCACAAACTCTTTTCTATTAACTGCAAAATTTGTTTTACATGTTACATAGAAGGAAGATGTACTTCCTTTTTTATCAACACAGACTGATCAGGATGCACCCACACCCTATTTCACCAGCACCAGCTAGTAGGAGGCTATGACCCATTGTTTAGTCAACTACAACTAACAAGGAAACACCAAATCCCTTTGCAAGCACCAACCTGCACTTGCACCACCCAAAAACCCTTAGTTTATGAATCTGGACAACTTATGTATCAAGTCTTTACTGCATCTCTCTCTACTTCTCTGATTCGAACTACAGAGACACATTTCTTCTCAACACTCTTCCTTGTTTATATATTCCTCAAAACGGTGTTAGAGTGATACACTATGTCCCTTGGTTTTGAACCATCACACCTCTTTGTTTAACTTAACCATAATCACTGATTATTATTTTTACTGTGAAGGATTTTCATAAATTGATCACATATGGATCAATTTCATCCTTTAAAACTCGATCCTGAATCTCTGTTATTTTCACAGAAACCAAATTCTGCGGAGGTGCTTCCTTCAAACCACTACATGTGACTGATCGTTACAGAACCATGGGCTTACCAATTACAATGACATATTATATTGTCATTTAGATCTCTTATATCATATGACCAACGACGGTGACCAAACGCTAGGCCAAACGAGTGCTTGAGCACTTATCAATTCAACGATTATGATTCAATCTTCTGATGAGATGGACGGTCGACGTAACTTCACCCTTCGGAACTTCGGATTTCAACTTTTTAAACCTTCAAATCATATCGGACGGTTTATTTCACGGAAACAAATAAATGGTCAGATTTGATCCTTACACTCATCCTTTCATTGTTTAATCCAACAGCTAGGACTTAATCAAGAATCGTGATGGATGGCCACCATTTACTCTAGGACTTCAGCTATTTCAACTTACGCTATCCTTACACTGTAGTATATCGACGGATGAGAATGATCCCGAAGTGTTTCTTTATATAGGACAAACCATGTCTACTTCGGGATTTCGTCCTTCAGGACTTCGGAGCTTTTTTCATTTGCTAGTGGTGAAACTCCCGAAGTAATTCTGCCACAGTGACGTAACTTATTAACGTCACGTGTTGACATGGCATGAGCCAATTTCCCCTTGACACATGTCATCATCTAATTTATTCCATGTTTACTTGTTGACATGGTCTGCCACATGTCCTTGCTGACTTGGTCTGCCACACATCCTTTCTAATGTGGTCTGCCACACGTCCTTTCTGATGTGGCCTGCCACACGTCCTTGCTGACGTGGTCTGTTGACATGATATTCCATATGTCTTTGTTAACGTGGTCTTCTGACATAGATCTCCCACACGTCCTTGTTGATGTGGTCTGTTGACATAGATCTCCCTGATCTAATGGTCATCGTATGTTCTCCAGATCCAATGGTCCTTATTCATTTCGGATTTCCATCTCTCCGAGCTTCGGGAATTTCAAATCTCAAACTTTATGGAGCGTAACCTCCTCACATATTTAGACCCGAAGTGAAATATGTTTGTTTGATAAAGATCTTGGATCAACGACTCGATCTGTCTATGGTGTTTCTCTTCTATCTTATCCTATCCTTCCACTTAGAATGATCCAATGGCTAACAAAAATTCGCATAAATGAGATCTCAAATCTTACCTCGCTTATCCTATCCTTCCACTCTAAAATGATCCGACGATTGATGGGAATTTGGGTTTGATCCGATGGCTGACAGGTATTCAGATAATCAAATTCTCAACCCTTTAGCCCCACTTATCCTATCCTTCCACTTTAATATGATCCGACGGCTGACGGTAATTCGAGTTTGATATGACGACTGACGGGTATTCAGATAATTAAATTCTAAAATTTTCCCTGCTTATCCTATCCTTCCACTTTAAAGTGATCCAACGGTTATGAAAACACTCGAAGCAGATCAATGGTCGACGATGATTGCAGAGCCATAACTTGCGAGTGATTTAACTCGACACCCAAACTTCGCAATTTGAAGTTGTGCGTTTTTGGTGAGTCAACCACAGTCATTGATATTTGAAGCTATAAGATCTGACATTCCTGACTAATTGCAGGATTGGAAATAGCACGATGTTTAATTCTCCTTTCAATCTCTGCAATCTATCCCTGTCGTAGATTTGACGATTGTGCATCCGACGGTCACGAATTAATCTGACTTAATCTGATCATTTGTTGGATCAACCACAGTCGTAGATTTTTGATTTTATGAGATCTGATTATCTAGACCGATTGTAGGATTGTAACTAGTGAGTAGTTTAATTCTTCTTTCGCTCTCTACAATTCATCCCTGCCATTGATCTGGCGATTACACATCAACGGTCTTGATTTGATCTAAGTTTCATCACGCCATGCCTTATAATCTTTGATCTTCATTTGTTAACTCTCCTGAGCTTTAATATCTTCACACTGTCCATTATATATTGTTGACTAGTCCTCCAACAATTCTTCTGAAATTTATTTCGCCATCTCTTCTGAGATTTGATATTCATTCGCTAACCCTCCTAATCTTTTATCTCAACTTATCATCACATAAATGAAAATACATCAATGATATGTCCAACAAAACCCTGCCAATTTCGCCAACCTAACCATTGGCCATCGATGATTTCCTTTGACAACAAACTTTGCAAGATGTTGCTAAATTGGTCAACTCGACCATCGGCCATCGTCCCTTCCAGTTGGCATATGAAAAACACTCCTCCAATTTTGTCGAACCAATCATCGGCCATCGACCTTTTCTTGGTTGATGTGGCAACTAAGATAATGTGGCATGACACTTGGATGATGGCATGGCATGACACATGGATGTCAATGTGGAAGCATGGATGACATGGCATGACACATCGTCATCCTATTTCCTTTCATCGAATATTGAAAATTTTTCTTGGATGAAATAAACACCTCACCAATCTCATCGACCCGACCATCTACCATCAGCGATTTCTCTTGGAAAACCAATTTTTTCCCATGAATTTCATCGAAATCTAATATTTAGAATTTTTTTCAATGAAAATACAAGATGAATCTGGGTCGTTGATATCCTGGTTAAAATTATCATGATCGTCGATCCACCATACTTCATCCAACTCTATCGACGAGCCTCGATTGTTGATCTGCTCCACTTTCCCAACTTCCGAAAATGAGTCTCGATTGTCGATGTACTTCATTTTCCAAACTGTCAAAAATGAATATCGACCATCAATCTACTTCATTTTCCAAAATATTGAAAATGAATCTAGACTGTTGATCTACTTCATTTTCCAAACCCCCGAAAATGGATCTCAACCGTCAATGCTCTAACTTCACTGATTGTGAAAATGAATCCTAGTAATCAATCTTATCACTTCATAGTGGCCATGAAAACATGGAATTTGACTTCCCAATATAGTTTTTAACCCAATGACTTGCAGATTGATGCTATTGTTCATAAAGGGTTCTGAGGAAAATTTCAAACTAAATCATTTATAAATTTAGGGATTTCACTCCAGTTTCATAATTTTCCCCCAAATTCGTCACAAAACAAAATCTGTAACGACAAATTTTACCAAATTCACATTGGTTCTTGGCCCATATGAGTCTAGTGTTTAAATAGAAGCTCTGATACCAATCTTTAACATTCCCCAACCCAGTTGAGGTCCCAGTTGAGGTCCATTATGTGTTGAAATACACATAAATTAAAAAATGTATACTAACTAAATTCTTGTAGATTACAAACTATGAATTACACATAGATTTAACTATTGTTTGATACCATTAATTGAATGCATCCACATCGTGATGAAATCGACATGAATGCATTTTTAAAAACTCAACACAACAACATATAAATACATATTAAACACAAAGTGAATGTGCATCAATTAAACTCATAAATATAACACATTAAACAGATAAAACACGTATCTTTAAATCATTTGTGCAACATGATTCTTGGGACAAATGTTCTACCCAACCATACACTTTTTTTTCCAAATATCAATAGTAAGTCACACCGATCTAGGACTAGCAATATACAAAAGACGGTGGTCTCTCACTGTCCACTCACAACTCAGAAAAATCTCACGAGTCACAGCCCACTAGTATTCTCCTATAGCTATCTTGATTTTCCACCATCTCTCTTCCTCTCGACCTTCCCAACCTAAGGAATGTACCCCTTCACTCTCTTAGTCCATCAGGCCTCCCATTCATTTATCAGGGTCTCTTTGGCACAGGTAACAAGGAATCTCACTTCTGGGAAACTCAAGGGAGCTCAATGCTAGGAAAACTACCAAGAAAACAGTAGCAATCACTTGTTATTATAGTGTAACTCATACAGGAGTTTAATATTCATGATTGACAACCTGAATCTTTATTATTCTACTCCAAAATTCACCCTTCATGGTTTCTCTAGCTCCAATGCTCTTCTTCCCTATTATATGCTTGTTGTTCATGCAAAACACGATTGGCAAAACTCCTTCTTTGCCTATACGAATTTTCCTATCTTTGCATTCTTGATTGACTTACACACTTCCCCAAGATAATTTCACTCATCCCCATGCTCCCAATAAATATGGGATGTGACTCCTCACACCCACCCTCTTACATGTATTCAATGATTGGATTTAGGGGAACACAATCAAAAAAATAGAAGTTTAATACATAATCATAATAAAATTTAGGAATGTGGGTTGAATTAATAGACATGGGTAATCCTCCCATGGACCCCTCTTAGACACTCCTAGACATTCCCCTCTCTTGTGGAGATTAATCAACCCCCGTCTCTTTCCACATCCCCTGGAAGCTAGCATCACATTTATTTATTAAAATTCATAAATACAATTCATATATGCATCGCTTGGTCATGGCCACATTTCATATCTACATTATGCATTAATTAAACTAGGGATTATAGTGGGGACATTACAATAGAAATCACTATATAAATCATTGTTCTAGCCTCCTCGTGTTGTTGAATAATGTCTTCCTCACTTAAAATAGTGTAGTTCAACCAGGCCCCACACAAAGTAGAAATCTAACCCAAGGGATTATTTAACCTTAGGCTTCTCCATTATAACAACAACCATTTGTCCAAAGTATCTTAGGCAAGCTATATAAACTTGTACCAAACTTTTTGTTGCAATAGAGGATGTTAAAATAGCCTAGATAATTTACTTAAGTGGCAATTCCAACTCCCTTTCAATACATGCAAAGGCATCAACATTTGGAAAACTAGGCAAGGTATATTTATTAATTTTTGCTTGGAAAACTTGTAGTTTGCCCACACGATATCTAATTGAGATGGCGTATTTTGTAGTGTGGAAAGGGTAGGTGGGGATTTATAATGAGTGTTTACACAATCCCATTCAATTTAATTTTAGCATCTTTCATAAGAAATGAAGCTCATTTCATGGGAAATCCTTGGTGCATGTTCTTGTACTTCTAGACCTCATTCTCAGATTTTTTCAATTGCATTAGGTCTGAATTCCCACAAAACCTATAGTAGGCATGTTCTAGAGGCAAAAAATTCACTTTGACTATTACACACTATTGTTCCAAAGTTTGTACTTAAGGCTTGAAGTATAAAGTCTAGGCATCCAAAAAGTAAAGAGGGTTTTTGATAAATGAAATAAAATTAGTTCTTTAGGAAAAGAAGCTATGGTTGATTTATGAATTGTCTTTGTCTTTCTTCCAACCGTTCCTGGATGTTTATGTCTTGTTCAATGGATTTCCATGAACATTTGAGTTCAACCCGGGTGGTGGCAGTCTCTAAGATAGTATTAAATAGCGTTAAAGCAATGTTGGTTTGATCTGTGAGACCGAGCTCAATGTTGGGTTGTCATGTAACAGGTACAGTCATGGAGGAAAAGAAGGTTAAAATATCTGTTGTTTTTTAGGTTTGTTGTTTCTATTTTAGATTATATGAGAAAATTTCCCAAATTCGAATTAACAATATAACAATTTCAAAGGTTTTTTCCCGTATCTGAGTTAAATTGAAAATAATGTATGTGATGAAAGAAAACATAAAGTTTTTTAAACAACATGAGGCATCAATCATGGAAGAATATCACTTTGTAACAGAAGAAGAAATTAGACAAGAAAAATTTAATGAAGCATAAAATATGGTGATCTAAAAATTTCACAGGTCTTGTGTCTAGTAATAGAAAACGCAGAGGAAAATATGTAAACAATCAGACGACTAAATAATAAATAACCACAGTAGATGTTGTACTAAGTTGTATTTAAACATTCATAAAATATATATGAGAAATAATGTTGAATATGAAGAAATAGAAAGACACATAACTCAGGCTTGACGGAATATGGAATCTCTGGTTTGCATTTGCATTAATTCCGGTGAAGGAGAAATTTCTCTGCTACAATCGGCTAGGAAAAATCCCACACTAAGTCTTTTGAAATTACATTTATACAAAGTTTACCATCCCTTGACGGTTGAAACTTTCCCTACTTCTATATATTAATGGTTACAAAATAAAGACTTGAACCGTTCACTGGTTTCTTTTTTTACCTTCTTTCATACACTGGTATAACGGGCAACATATATTGCTTCATTATTTCTTTGAAGTAATTGCTTCACTTGGCCTGAGACACTCGACGCACCTGCTTATAAACTACGCTAATCTTCTTGAATATTCTGACACATCCTTTGCCTCAAAAAGATACAGCTTCCTCTGGATTTTCGACAACCTGTCTTCAATCCTTCTATCTCCGAATTTTATTGATTGTAACTATAGTTTTGGCTTCACCAGCCATCTATCTATTTGGGAAAATGGATTTGCATCAACTGTGAAATTTCAACCTGGGATTCATTTAATCTCTCTTTGATTTTCATTTGATGCTTCATAACATTGATCTATACTAATAGTTCAGGACAATCGTCCTTTCCAATGCCTAATGACTTTTTATCCAATAGATCAAAGGTCTCTTCACAATCTTATTTTATTTCTTTGTCCAATCTTTTGCTTTCGGCTATATTGGCCTCCCATATTTTTAATAGTATGTCTCCCCTTATTTTCTCTTCAACAGTCAATCTAAGATCTCTGGGGGTTACAGATATTTCTCCCTTAGAAGATGACACGACCGCTTTTTGGAAGGTGATCCGGGCTGCAGTAGCCTCTTTTTCTTTGAGACCAATAATTTCTAATGATTGACTAATCTCCTGAAAATAATATTGGATAATCCCTACCTTAGCAAACATGCTTCGTTGTGCTTCCTCTAACTTCTGGTGCACTTCCAGTTCCGGGCTTGAAACGCTGCCATATTCACAACCTAGTTTTCAATAGAAATTAATTTAGCTTGCAACTTCCTTACTAATTCTTCTTGATGGATGGCCTTCCCTTGAATCGCTTGCATCTTCTTATACATTTCATCTTGACTAGACCTAAGTAGTTGGATTTCCTTTTTTTCAACAGCTCTGGCCAATTCTAGTCCTTTATTTATTTTGTCTCTAATGTTTTTCTCTATATTCCTTATTTGACTTTGCAACTGGGCTATCATTTGATTCTTTTGTTGCAGCCTTACTTTCAGATTATCAACTGAAAATAAGTTGGTCATAGAAAAATCCCCTAAAGAGCCTGTTACCTCTATAGAAAAGTCTTCCTCTTCTAAGTTTTGTCCGTCCAAAAGTATCATGTGCTTCTTGACCATTGTACCTTCTTTCATGTGCACTTCTTGTTTCACTACAGCTTTCCTCTTTTTACTGAAAAAAAAGTCAGAGGAAGGTATTTCTTCAATGGATATTGGGTTAACATCGCTTACATATATAGCTCCAAGATGGGGAGTTCCAAAACTTGACTGTAAAGGAGTCAATGTTGTAATAGGACTGCCTAACTCCGTGAATTGTGCTCCCTCTATTTTTTTAGGAGTATCGGCAGGAATATTTGACGATAAAGGAAGAGTCATTTGATTTGGTTTTAAAGGTGTTTTGGATTTAAACTCTATTTCAGACACTGGATGTTTTGTCTGCGAAGTTTCTGATCTTTGTGAAGAAACTTCAGGATTCTTTGGGTTTTCCTTTGTAGTCTTATTATCCAAAGACTTTGGTTCGAAACCTGGAGGCATATTTTCTTGTTCTGAAGGAGGGGTTATCGATTATCCCTGTAGTATTTTTGGAAACCCACTTCCTCTGTGCTTTTGGAAAGTGAGAAAGTTGGTCTGTAGGTCATGGGGTAACGCTTGGACTTTATCTTGTATCTCCTCATAAGTTTTGATTCCTTTAAATATGTCATCACTGGGGGAGTCTTCATGCTCATATGTTTTCATATTGCAATGAGTTAGATGATTTCCCACAATTTTATATGGATCATTCTTTCTAAGTTCAACATCCACCAGTTTAATGTCTTCTAATGTTGTGGCTTCTACCTTGGAATGGCCAAAATTTAGCAGTGAAAACCTCCCAATCTGTATAGGAAAAACTGGATATAATTTCTTCTGAACTGCTTTTAACTCTATGTCGATGCCTCCTGTTATTATTTGGTAAGCCACTTCTCTGCACATCAGTCTGTCAAGAATAAATTTTGGGAGAGCATGAGGGGGAATAGAGCATCTGAAAACTCTAATATAAGAAAAATTCTCTTCAATAAACCAATCTTCAATTGTTTTGAGGTTTCCCATGGTTTGCTCTGAAATCCGAGGAGGTGGATAACCATACAATATTTGGTGCATAGGAATCACAACATAGTGATAGATTTCATAAAATAAATCTTTTACTTTTTCTTCCCATAGTTTAGAGTGATATAAATGGATGGGTTCTGCACAGGTTGAGTTCCAGCTCCAATTCATCAAAGGAAAAGCGGTCATATAACATACGGCGTCCATGACATACGTAGACATATAAAAATACGCAGGTTGGCCCTTTTTCTTTTCCTTTTAATACTCAGCAATATCCTTGGTTAGGTTATCGGATAGAATCTTATCCCAATTGAAAGTGAAACTCTCGGCTACTTCGTGCATAATTGGCACCCAATCCGTCGGGAAACGGGAAGGGATTTTCCTCCCAAATAATCTACATAACATCATAGCTATATAGACCATATATTCATTTAACGATGCAGTGGCATAAACGCCATGGGAATCAGCTCTAAATTTCGCTGGAACTCCCCACCATGTTTTAATTATATCTGGATAGGTTTGATCAGATTTTGTGCATTCCTTTCATTGAAACTCTTCTATGAATTCGGCATTATAAATATATTTATAAACAGGATATATCTTGTACATTAATTGAATGTGTTATGGCCTAAAAGAGCCGACGGCAACTTTTGATGATTTATGATGCTCCTTGTCTGCACATCGGTGTTCATCAGAGCCCAGTTTATCATGTCATTGTATGGCATGAGCTTTGGCCGTGTAGCTATTTTATGAAGTTTGGCCTCTACTATAACTCTGAATTTAGTTTCAGTTTCATCAGTCTTTTCATCTCCAAAATCATCTAGGCAATTCCTGACCTCTCGCTCAAGGATTTCGAAAATTTGCATCCAGGACCTGACCGAGTCTACAACGTGTGGTGTGGTATCAGACAAAACGTCTAAGTTAGGATTTGAGCCTTCACTAGCCTCATCACTCTTCTTCAAAAATTTTCTAGGTGCCATGATGCCTGTGATAAAAAATGAGTACCTGTTACAGAGGAAAAGGCATAAGTTTTCGTCGAATACAACTTGCTAATTTGTTGGAAATGAGAATGAAATTTGAAATAGAAACCTTTATTCACCTTAATTCGAGTGTGCATCTACGGGGGATGAATTTATTTATTTTAATGAGGAGGGTACAACTGGATATACCCATCTTACACTATGAGATATTTCCATTAATCCATAATAAATGCTTCCAACTATCGGCGATTCGAGACCGGGAACTTTGGATGAAATATCAGTAAGGAATTCTGAAAAATGAAAGTGCGAAAAACCAATTTATTTCGTTAATTTTTGTTTAGATGTTAAGTTAATCACACTTAAGCACTTAATACTTTTGGGACTTCATGCTTCGGGGTTTTTCAGATGTGATGAATGATAATTCTCTGGTTCCCTGAAATGGGACTGGTAAGCAGTATATTAAGTATGTTTAAAATTTTAATTAATCACGATTAGAAATTAAACCTTAACATTTCGTGGATTTAAGTATTGTGACTTAGATAACACTTGATGCAAGAAAACCCAAATCGCAAAATCGTGATGCGGTTTGTGTTGATTAAGGTTGGTTGTCATTGATGTCAACCCTTGAAGAAAGCCCCACAACACAAAGGTTTGGGTAATGGACCCCATATTGCTTGATGTAAATATGACTCATTATTGTCTTGTCATGGTTGATAAGAAGTAAATATGGATGAACACCAAAGTGGTCCCCTTATGGTGAAATCCCTCACGGGAAGACATTTTGCAGAGTAAGAGAACCCATGCTTAATTGTGGAAATAAGAGAACCCATGCTTAATTGTGGAATAATGAGATGAATGATAATGAATTTGTCAGGTAAACTATCCTATATGGATATTGCTTGTCATTCCATTTTCGGTGGTATGTGGAACGTCACATAACTCCTCACGGTTAGAGAGTTATGGCCATGAGAAGTTGGAGACCCCAGGTTTGGGTAATGGACCCAAGTTTGTTTCATGGATAATGGTATGAGTTATGATATATTTTCATATAATACTATTCTATATGGATAGTACATGTCATTCCATTTATGGTGGTATGTCAAACGTCACATAAATCCTCATGGTTTGAGAGTTATGGCCTTACGAAGTTCGAGGACCCTCATATGTCATCTAGAAGCCCCAAAAGGTTAAAATAGTCAAAGTGGTTTAAGAGATTTTAAAAGGTAAATAATATAGTGAAGTAATGAGTGTATTATAATTCAAATTGAATACAAAATAAATTATTTCAATAATAAATTTAATGGAGAAATTAGAAGTGGNTTAACCCTAAAATAAGGAAAGTGGGGCCAAGTGACCTAGAAGATGTTTTTAAGGAAGCTACTTGGAGAGTATAAATAAGAGGCAAGGCTCTCTCATTTTAATCACACTTGAGAATATTGAATATTTATAGGTTTCTGAGGTAACCAAGGATATCTAAGCCGAAATTCTAAGGGAAGGTGAAGAAAATAAGGTTGAAATGCAAGGAAGGATAAATTCTTTTGATGGTGCTTTCTAAGGTATGTTATTTACAGGTCATCTCACCATTTTCGCTATAACTTTTTTTCTATAATGATTCAGACCGTGAAATTGTTATTCCATTGAGAAAACATATCCAAGTATCTGTGGTAAACAATTCACCTTGTGGTTCATTGTATTTTTGGAGTTACACTCCATGGAAAATAGGGTTTGTGGCTAGTCCTGAAACTAGTCAAAAACAGGTGTTTCGGGTAAAAACATCATAACTTATTCATAACAGATCCAAATTTAGTGAAACAAAATTTTTTGGTTAGGGTATAGTCTTTAGTATTATGTGTAACAATTTCTGATCAATTCAATAAACATTTCGTGTGGGGCACGCTCTACAAGGTCGCTCTCTAGAATAAGCCAGAATTCAACAAGGTATGTGATTTTTGCTATAACTCATTTTCTGAGAGGTTCCAAGTAGTGACACCTGGAGGAATTGTATAAAACACACTTAAGAACATTTTGTATCAGTTTCAAATCTTTATACATTACAAGTACAAATTTATGATTACTTCAAGTTAGGGTTGTAGACTAATCCAAAACTAGGCATGTGAGACTAAAGAAAAGTTTGATGAAAATGATAGTCTCTTGTTGTTGAAGTTAAGGAAGGTTTGCAGGAATGTGATCATATACACTAGGTATATTATAGAGCTACAAATCAGATTTGGATGATGAAATTGATGAGGG
>ML777597.1:671848-694472 GCA_009831015.1 Picea engelmannii | reverse complement strand
AAAGTGAATACAAAATAAATTATTTCAATAATAAATTTAATGGAGAAATTAGAAGTGGCTTAACCCTAAAATAAGGAAAGTGGGGCCAAGTGACCTAGAAGATGTTTTTAAGGAAGCTACTTGGAGAGTATAAATAAGAGGCACGGCTCTCTCATTTTAATAACACATGAGAATATTGAATATCTATAGGTGTCTGACATAACCAAGGATATCTAAGCCAAAATTCGGAGGGAAAACGAAGAAAAGAAGGCCGAAATGCAAGGAAGGATAAATTATTTTGATGGTGATTTCTAAGGTATGTTATTTACAGGTCATCTCACCATTTTCACTATAAATTTTTTTATATAATGATTCAGACTATGAAATTGCTAAGACATTGAGAAAAAATATCCAAGTATATGTGGTAAAAAATTCATCTTGTGTTTCATTGTATTTTTGGAGTTACACTCTGTGGAAAATAGGGTTTATGGCTAGTCCTGAAACTAGTCAAAAACAGGTGTTTCGGGTAAAAACATCATAACTTATTCATAATAAATCAAAATTCATTGAAACCAAATAAGTTGGTTAGGGTAAAGTTGGTAGTATTATTTATAATAGTTTCATTTCAATTAAACAAACCTTCTGTGTGGGTCACAATCTACAATGTCGCTCTCTAGAATAAGCCATAATTCAGCAAGGTATGCCATTTTTGCTATAACTCCTTTTCTGAGAGGTTCCAAGTAGTGAATCCTGGAGAAATTGCACAAAAAACACTGAAGAACATTGTGTATCAGTTTCAAATATTTATACATTACAGGTACAAAGTTATGATTACTTCAAGTTAGGGTTGTTGACTAATCCAAAACTAGACATGTGAGACTAAAGAAAACTTTGATGAAAATGTTAGTCTCTTGTTGTTGAAGTTAAGGAAGGTTTGCAGGAATGTGATCATATACACTAGGTCTATTACAGAGCTACAAATCAAATTTGGATGATGAAATTGATGAGGGATTTTGGTTGAGGTATATGTTGAGTACATGGTTGAGACAAGTAGTTGATGAGTTGGCACATACATGAGGTGTATAGTTGATGATGTTGGTACATATTGATGAGTAGTTGACACATGATTGGTACATACTTGGTACATGGTTGGATGCACTTGTTTATGGTACAGGTTGATTACAGGTTATTTGGTACAGGTTGGTGCATGGTTGATGCACTTGTTTACGGTACAGGTTGATTATAGGTTGAGGTACAGGTTGATGCATGGTTCAGATTTATTTGTACAGGTTTACAATGGTATATCTCACAGTGATAGGTTGACAGTGGTTCCATCATTCTACTTCTACTTCAGGGTGGCAGGACGGGGCAAGGACAGGTGGTTGTAGCCGAAGAACATAGGGGATTTTAGCCTCCTTCTGGTTATAGCCAAAGAATTGGGGAGTTGGATCTTCCCTCAGGTTGTATCCTGAGAAACTAGGGGGTTGGAGCCTCCTTCCATTTGCAGCTGGAAAACAAAGGAAGTTGGTGCTTCCAATGAATGTAATTCTTCAAGACATATAAGAAAAAGCATTTTGTAGTTTTCTCCTGATTTGGGTTTCCACATAAAACATTGGTGTACTGTGTATGTGTATGTTTGTTCATTTTTTCATTGCTTATTTACTCTGTAGTTGTTGGATGATAATGCTTCATTGATATAACACTTGGATTATATGTCTAAAAATTCTTAAATTTCTCTATCACTGATTCACCCCCCCTCTCAGTAATCCAAAAATTTGTCAACTGCTAAGCATATTTTAACTCATAATCAGATGTGATTAGACCTTAAGTTTTTGGTTTTTCTGGTATCATGACCTCGATGTTTGTAGCAAGTGAGAACTCCGGAATCATGAAATCGCGATGAGATTTATTAACATTAAACTTTCTTAATTCTTAATGAACACGGATTATCTTTTAAAACTTTCGTGAATTCGGGGATCGAGGCTTTGAGGAGGCTCAATGTTGACTCTTTGTATTTCGTGAAATGTAAACTCCTAAATTCCCGAAAGAAAGTCTTCATATAATTTGATTTGTTGTTAAAAAGGCGGCTCCATAATAAATTTTTAGATAAATAGAAACTTCTTTTAGTCTCAAATTTGAAAATATATATATATATATATGTTTCAACATAGGCTCCATCTAGGGATCTCATCTCCCTGCGGGACGATAAGAACATGTAGACCGAGTGCCTTTATTGGGTAAATGGATTCATTATTACAATTCTATGAAACACATCTTGGAGAAAGCACAAAACAGGAGTTTAAGATTTCATCCTCAACTTCGAAAACTTTCAAAACTAAAACATTTGGTGATCTCGAGTTAGGTTTATAATAGTTTTCATTTTCTAAAACTGACCTCAGATTTGTATAAGGTAATCAAAACAACCTTAATCATTCTACCAGGTTTTATTTGATTTAGTTCGCATCAAGGTGAAGTAATTCCAATATTTTAAGTTAGGGAATCCCATAAGTTTAGAATGTATATTTAGCCGAAAAGAGGAATAGTTACCAAAACATCTTGTAATTCATGTATAACATCCTATCAGATATGTAGACATTGCTTCACTGCCAACGAGCCTGTTCAATACCTCGGTGAAGTTATCAAATTTCCCACATTGAATTTCTTTTCACCACTTTAAATAGTATTTTAGCATTTAAATGTTGAGATGAGGGCAATCATTTTAATGAATTTCCTTTCATCATCTCTATCAGACTAGATGGGGGCAATCATTTAATGAATTTCCTTTCACCATCTATCTTGTTTCAAAATATGAAGTGGGGGCAATCAATCAGTATGCAATATACCCGAGAAAATATTTTTTTATAATTTAACAACAGAGGTCTGTCAACTCACTTTAATTGCTCTAGACTAATCCTCTCTTGGCCTTCAAACATCTTTGCCTTCAGGGAAATTCTCAAGGGGAGTTCTTATTATATTTTCAGGAACCTTCCTTGAGAGAAACCAATCATTTTAATCATGTTAGAATGACTAAGAGAATTAGGATTATTCTAGACATAATTCTAGTTCAACTAAAGTCAGAGGAACTATAAAATCTCTACCTATTCTCGTTTTGAAGGTTAGTTTATGAGTTTCCAAATTTAAGGTGAAACCTTTCTCCTCTATGAATCTTATGTGAAGACATCAAGGCTCAGTGAAGAAAAATATTGAAAATAAACAGGGGAAAATACAGAGGCTTTAGATATTTTGTTGTAAGTACGATCACTCTTTACTAAGCTTCTCACTCAACTCTTGGAACTTTTCATTTAATTCTTTTTATTTCTTTTTTTTTGTAGAGAAAATTTTTATAATTAGAAGTTGTTTTTCATTTCTCTAATTAAAGTTTTAGTGATG
This sequence comes from Picea engelmannii, assembly GCA_009831015.1. Classification (NCBI taxonomy): domain Eukaryota; kingdom Viridiplantae; phylum Streptophyta; class Pinopsida; order Pinales; family Pinaceae; genus Picea; species Picea engelmannii. Next base: position 691,103 of record ML777597.1, on the reverse strand, counting down.
ATATTAGTAAACATGAGATTATTGTCTTATCCATTTACATCTACTGGGACATTTTAACCTAAGTTTTTTAAGACAAAAATGCATACCTTTAGTAGTTGTTTATACTTCCAGCCAAACAGACTGTTAGTTTATTACCCTTTTCAGGAGACATTTAACGTGGGTATCCATGCATGTCACCTTTCTGATGTTTCTAGTCTCCTGGCTTGTCAGCAAGTCTCTTGTAATAAGATAATCATGATAGTTGTCAGGAACTCTAGTAGATTAGAAACCTTCTTATTGCAGTTTTTTACCTATTATATATATATATATATATATATATATATATATATTAACCAACCTTTTATATTAACAGTAAAAGTAAAGGCTTATCGAAAGAAAGGTAACTATAAACAAAACATGGAAACAAACTGGTATGTACAATGAAAGTTCTAAAACATATTACTGCATGAAATGCTTAAGGTATCGCCCATTGACAGGGGCAGTAAGAATATTTACGTCGAGCTTTTATAATAAAAATGCATTCTTTCCCTTGGAGGCTGTAATTTTGTATGGTCTACACCAGATCTGGTCAAACTTGCCATGTTTCCCAGCATCCTCTTTTTTGGCTTCCAATTTTAGAACCAAATCGCCAGGGAGAAATTCCCTATCTCTAGCTTTTCGGTCAAATAAGGCTTTTATATTATATTGATATTTCTGTAGTTTTTCATCTACCTCAACCCTATTTTGTTGAACCTCAATTAGTTGATTTATCCTCATGGTAATTTCATTTGGTTCTTCTTTTGAGTCTTGCCAGAGTTTCATTACTGACAAGGCTAGATTTATCGGTAAAATGGCGTCAGTACCATATACCATCTGAAATGGAGACATTCTGATGGACCGTTTGGTGCCTATCCTGTTAGCCCATAAGGCATATTTTAAATGTGCATGCCATGCTTTCTTATTTTCGGTGAGTACTTTATTAATTATAGTGATCAGGTTTTGTTAGATGACTCAGCTAATCCATTTCCCTATGGATAATAGGTCATGGAGTGTCCTAGCACAATATTATATTTTTGGAAAAAGCTTATCGTGGCCATGGACTTGAAGGCCTGAGCATTATCAGTCACTATTTTTCGAGGATAGACAAATCTTGATAGGATATTCTCCTCCAGAAAACTGATCACTACTACGGCAGTTGCGTTTCACGTAGGAATAGCTTCCACCCATTTAGTGAAATAGTCTGTTGCGGTCAGAATCCATTTGTTTTGAGCACTCGAGTGTGGATGAATTTCTCCAATAAAATCAAGACCCCATTGTTGAAATGGAGCTTTAGTTTTAACTAGCACTAAAGGTAATGTAGGGACTTTTTGCTTACCTGTAAACAAATGACAAGGATTACAAGTTCTGACTTTAGTCTTTACATCAGTAAATAACTTCGGCCAGTAATATCCGGCTCTTAAAATTTTATAAGTCATTTCTCTCCAAGTGCGGTGTCCTCCACACACTCCCTCGTGGAATTCATCTATAATCTTGTCTGTTTCAGATTCGACTAAGTAGCTCAGTAGGAAACCCAGGGGATCCTTCCAATACAATTGACCATCTATAATACAATATTTTACAACATGTAACTTCAATGTCCTAGCTTTAGATGGGGTTAGTTCACTGGGGCACTAAAGGCTCAGCAAATAAGAAACAATGTTGCGGTACCAAACTGAAGGAGAGAATTTTTCTAGAATTTCAATTGTGGGTGCAATGACACCAAGTTCATCTATATCTAAAAATCCATCATTCTCTTGCAGATGATTTATCCCGAGTGCTTTCAAATTCGATTCGGCCAACAATTTAGCCAAGCCCTGACCTTTAATAAGTTTAGTTGGTTTAACTTCCAGGTCGAACTCCTAAATTTTGGCTAACCACATGCCTCTCCTTCCATCACTGTCAAGTTGAACCAGTATATCATTAAAAGAACTGGCAGGTACATAAGCAATGATCTTTGAATGCAGTACGTAAGTTCTGAAAGCTTTGAGATCTTTCACCATAGCATAAGCTTGTTTTTCCAATATGTCGTATTTTAGCTCAGCATCTTTGAGAATTTTACTAAAAAATACAATGGGCTGCTCAAAACCCTCATCATTTTTCTGTAACAATACAGCTGCAATAGTATGCTCAGAAGCAAATAAAAAAATAAAAAAATCTTTCAAATAATCGAGACTCACTAGTAATGGTGCTTCACCTATGACCTTCTTAATGTGTTCGAATGATTCCTTAGCCTCGTTTGTCCACTTTACCTCGATGTCTTTTTTAAGCATATATATAATCAACTTTACGATTTCAACAAAATTTGGAATGAATCTTCTCAAAAAAATTGTTTTCCCTAAAAATGACTTAATTTCTTTCCTATTCTTGGGAATATTGATAGTATCTATTGCTTCGATCCTTTTCAGGTCGATTTTAATTCCATCTCTAGACATTATATGGCCCAAGAGTTTACCTTCTTGCACTGCGAAATGAGATTTATTGGGATTCAAAGACAAACCAAATTTGTGACATTTTTCAAAAGTTTGCTTGAGATGTACTAGATGTTTTGCTTCAGATTTATAAAAAACAGTTATATCATCAAGGTAAATAACAACAAACTTATCTCTTTCGCCGACGAAGGCAATGTCCATAGCTCGTTGGAAAGTTGCTCCTGCATTCATTAAACCGAAAGGCATCTTGTCATACATGAAGGTACCCCAAGGGGTAGTGAACGCGGTTTTTTCTTTATCATCTTGATGGAATGCAATTTGATTGTAGCCTGAAAAACCATCAATCATAGACATTATGTTAGCACCTACTACTTTCTCTAAAATGTGATCCATTTTGGGCAATGGCTAATTGTCTTTGAGTGATGATTTGTTTAGATTTCTAAAGTCAACACACAACCTGATTTCACCGTTTTTCTTTTTTACTGGGACTAAATTAACAACCCACTCGGAGTATCTTAGTGGGACAATGATCTTGGTGTCCAGAAGTTTCTTCACTTCTTTCTCTATCACAGGCAGTAATATAGGGTTAATCTGTCTGAGTTTCTGCCTAAAAGGTTTGACACCTTGTTTCAGAGGAATTTTGTGTTCCATTATAGTAGTGTCATAAGTTCTTAATTTGTCATAAGACCAAGCAAAAACATCTTTATACTGTCTAAGTAACTCAGCATATTTACCTTTTATTTCAGGGGGTAGGTACTTAGATAACTTTACCAACCTAGGATCTTCTTTGGTGCCTATGTCACAATCTTCAACTTCTTCAGGTTGAGGCTGTAAGGTGGATTTCAAAGGAATGTCATCATGGTTAAATAAATTGTCCAAGGGGATCAGACCTTTGGGGATCTAATTATTTTTTAGAACGATCATACGATGATTAGCAATTTTATTTTGAAATTCATGAGGGTCCTCCCCTTCCTGCATAATCCAAGCAAGATCATTTTGTTTTTCTTGGTCAATGTGTGTTTCGGCGAAGTTGTCCACCATCTCTAGGAATTGTCTAATTTGTTCCTCGTCTTCAAAAACCTGCCAGTGTTGTATATGTTTTGGTATTGAAGGTCAGTATCTCATTTGTATATGGTATTTTATTTTGAAAGCAGTAGGAGGTGTAAACGTTGAAGCTGCTTTGGCTAACGAATCTGCCTATTGATTTTCTGCTCTGGGAATATAGTGAATATTAACCGATGAGAAAACGTTTTCAATCAGGTCCCAGGTGCAATTTCTGTAAGACCTTAACCTAGGGTGTTTGGCCTGGTACTGATGATTTACCTATTTTATAATTAATTATGCATCACCGAAGACTTCCAAGTTTTTAATTTTCATCCTCCTGGCAGCTTCTAATCCTAGAACTAAGGCTTCATATTCACATACATTATTAGTGTAATCAATGTTCCATTACAATTGGTAAGAGAAAGGGATAACGAAATCATCGCCTGGTGCCACAAACAGTACTCCATCTCCTGCTCCTTCACAAGATGAAGCGTCATCAAAAAACATTTTCCAAACACCAATACTATATACATTCTCGCTTGGTTTTTTTCTTTTTTCTTTTTCTGTACAATATTTTTTTGAACATTCTTCTAAATCATCATCTATTGATAAATACAATTTCCTAAATATTGATCAGCGATATATACAGGGTAATTATTTGGGTTTAGCGGATCACTTACTGTAAATGCCAACCTAGTTTCTTTATATAGGCAGGTGAATTGTCCACCGAAGACTAGGATTGTAGAGAATGTCATATCTAGCTGGAGGGATCCTCCAAGTTTAGTGCCCGAGGACCTGGACAACAACATACCATACTTTGGAGGTATATCAGCAACAACCACGTCCATCAGAACACTCTTTGTAGGAATCTGCGCAAGATTAATGACTAAATATTTAATCATACCCATGCATTTGACTTTCCTTGAATCAAAAGCATACAAATCTCCATATGGCCTAGTAATTTTGAGACCTAGTCTATCCATTATACCTTTGGGCATCACATTATGAGAAGCTCCATAGTCCAACATGCAATTATGAAGCAGACTATCCTATATAGTTAACGTAATATAAAAGGGAACGACAGTATCTCTAGCAACTTCAAAGTGTGGGCTAAAAATTATATGTGTCTTATCATCTTCCACATTTATGACGTCAGCTTGACTTTCAGTATCTAAAAAATTAATCATCTTGGCAATTTGTTTCCTGTATGTGGGATTTTTTGCTAGTTCAACAAGAGGTATAGGGATCTTGATTTTATTAATCTCATTCTCTAGGTTGAAACTTCATGCTATCTTCTCAGCCTCTCTAGATTGTATTTCCACTTCCCTTTTTCTGATTTATTAACTTGTGGTGTTTTTTTTTCAGTTGTTTTTGTTTTTACTATGGGAATTTCCATTGTTCGTGCATTAACAACTGAAGTTTATGCTACCTTTTTCGTGGTATGTTGTGTATCTGCAGCCTTGGTTTTGTCAGCAGCCTTAGTTTTAACAATCTTCCTTTCGGCAGCTTTTGGGGCTACCTCGTCCATTTCCCCTCTCGACAAGATCTTCTTCGGTGGGGCAGTTGTGACATTTTTTTTTCTAGGCCTTATATTGTATTTTTGTTGGAGCTCGGCCATTATGTTATCAGTGATTCCTTGATAAGTAGAATCCTTTGTATTATTCATATATTCATCATTATTAGACCAACCTTTTGCGTTTAGAGATCTCTCCTAATCGTGTCTCGTCAAATACAGTTCTTGACAATCATCACCGATATTATTAATATCTTCCTCAAACTCCTCAAAACTTTGCATATCTTCTCCTCCTATAAAATTTTCATTTTTAAAGGGGGTTTGGATTTTTTGTTCTTCATTCTTAATTTGCCTTTGTTGTGTTTGAGGATTAGGATTTCTTCTGAAATAGTTTCTAGGAAACTGCTCATTTTTTTATTGGTCCATTTCCATTCTGGAGATTTTATTTGACAATTCTTTAATAATTTTAGCCATATCATCCATCTTATCTTCCGAGGATCTTCCACTTCCCGAGGGTCCTGCTTGTTCCCTGAACCGTCTAGTTTCTTTATTTCCTGTTTCAAAATTTGTTTTTAACTTACCTGATGCCATCATATTTGACTCAATTTCTAATGCATCATCCTGCATTTTAGTGAGGTCTACAGATCTCCTTTCCCTCAACAACAAAGAGAAATCAGGGTCAAAATCCACAGCAAAAGTTACTTTTGTTGCAGGTTGAGAAGGTTTAACCTCAGCTAGAATTTTATTGTACAATTTATTAAACCTTTGAGTAAAGTCAAGAACTATTTCAGAATTTTTCTTTCTTAAATCCCCAAACTCAATCAGATAGTAAAGGTGATCTCTCATTTCTCCCCATTGTCTTAGAAACACACTTTCTAATTCATCGCATGATCTTATGGAAGTTGTCGGTAGTCCTCGGAACCAGGTTCTCACATGTCCTTCGAAATTTTGAGCTAGGAGTCTCGAATACACATCTCCGTGTTCAAGGTCAAGGATATCAGTGAATTGATCGAAGAAATTAATGTGTTCATTTGTGGTTAGATCCCCTTCTCCTGTGAATTTCGACAGATTTTTCATGTAATTTTTAGGTACATCATGGAGAGGGACTGAGAGGACCAAAGGAGCATACCTAGCAGCTACTTTGGCGAAGATTCTAGGGAGTGGTACTTGACCGCCTGCTCCTCCTCCTCCAGCACCGCCTATGGCACCACCCCCAGCCCCACCTCTTCCGGTCGCAACCATTAATAATTTGGAGGGTGAAACTTGAAGTTTATAGAGAAGACTTTTAAAGGTGTGTGGTAACCCTTCGGTTGTGTCTGGATAGGGTGAAACGGTTTCAGGAAACTGGTCGTAAAGGGATAGGAAACTTGAAAAAGAGAGACTTGGAAAACAGGGACTGGTTTCTTCGGACTCACAGGGTGTGTATACAAGAGAACTGACAGGAGTCAAGTCAAGGTAAACAGTATATTATTCGGAGTTCTCAGAGATTGGAGACTGAACTTCGGGAACTGAAGAAGTGTCAATCGAGGTGGGAAGTGAGATAGATATTTTACCTCTAGTGGTGAAGGAGACGGTTGGGAAATTTTTGGTTTTAAATTTAGGTTCTAGGGCTTCGATTCTATCGATGGATGCTTCTCTGAAAAGGAGTTGGGTATTCGACTGCTTGGGTAGAACCTTAGTATTTGACTGTGCAGGTTTGGGTTGATAAGTCTTACTTGTCGATGAAGTAGTTTGTTTAAGGTGTTTTCTTGATTTCAAGATTTTTTTTTGGTCAGGTACAGGCAAAGTCTGCTGGTTGTCTGGATTTTTTCTGGTATTCTTTCGGTTAAAATCCATTTTATTAATCATGGAGTCACCAAGTGAAAGATAAAAAAAATCCTTATAAAGTATTCAGTCTTTGTTCACTATCAAAGAAATAAATTGTCAATGTCGTTCTTCCCAGGGAAAAATAACTTTGTTTCTTCGTTCCCCGGCAACGGCGCCAAAAATATGTTGTTCCAGAGTTTGTACTTAAGGCTTGAAGTATAAATTCTAGGTATGCAAAAAGTAAAGAGGGTTTCTGATAAATGAAATAAAATCGGTTCTTTAGGAAAAGAAGCTATGGTTGATTTTTGAGTTGTCTTTCTCTTGCTTCCAACCATTCCTAGATGTTTATGTCATGTTCAATGGCTGCCCATGAACGTTCGAGTTCAACCCGGGTGGTGGCAATTTCTAAGATAGTATTAAACAGAGTTAAAGCAATGTTGGTCTGATCTATGAGACCGGGCTCAATGTTGGGCTATCGTGTAACATGTATCGTCATGGAGGAAAAGAAGGTTAAAAGATCTGTTGTTTTTTAGGTTTGTTGTTTCTATTTTAGATTATATGAGAAAAGTTCCCTAATTCAAATTAATAATTTAACAATTTCAAAGGTTGTTTCCCATATCTGAGTTAGATTGAAAATAATGTATGTGATGAAAGAAAACATAAAGTTGTTTAAACAACATGAGGCATCAATCATGGAAGAATCTCACTTTGTAATAGAAGAATAAATTATACAAGAAACCTTTAATGAAGCATAAAATATGGTGATCTACAAATTGCATAGGTCTTGCGTCTACTAATAGCAAATGCAGAGGAAAAATTGTAAACAATTAGACGACTAAATAATAAATAACCACAGTAGATGTTGTACTAAGTTGTAGTTAAACATTCATCAAAGATATATGAGAAATGATGTTGAATATGAAAAAACAGAAAGACACGTAACTCAAGCTTGACGGAATATGGAATCTTCGGTTTGCATTTGTATTAATTCCGGTAAAGGAGAAATTTCTCTGCTACAATCGGCCAGGAAAAATCCCTTGCTAAGTCTTTTGAAATTACATTTATACAAAGGTTACCATCCCTTGACAGTTGAAACTTTACCTACTTCTATATATTAATGGTTACAAAATAAAGAATTGAATCGTTCAYTGGTTTCTTTTTTTACTCTATTTCATACACCGGTATAACGGGCAGCATATATTTCTTCATTATTTCTTTGAATTAATTGCTTCACTTGGACCGAGACACTCGACGCACCTGCTTATAAACTATGCTAATCTTCTTGAAGATTCTGACACATGAAATTTCAACCTGACCTTCATTTAATCTCTCTTTGATTTTCATTTGACACTTCATAACATTAATATGTCCTAATAGTTCAAGACAATCGTCCTTTCCAATGCCTAATGACTTTTTATCCAGCAGATCGAAGGTCTCTTGACAATATTCTTTTATTTCTTTGGCCAATCTTTTTCTTTTGGCTATATTGGCCTCCCATATTTTTAATAGTATGTCTCCTCTTATTTTCTCTTCAACGGTCAATATAAGATCTTTGGGGGTTACAGATATTTCTCCCTTAGAAGATGACACGACCGCTTTTTGGAAGGTGATCCAGGCTGCAGTAGCCTCTTTTTCTTTGAGACCAATAATTTCTAAAGATTGACTAATCTCCTGAAAATAATCTTGGATAATCCCTACCTTAGAAAACATGCTTCGTTGTGCTTCCTCTAACTTCTAGTGCACTTCCAGTGCCTAGGCTTGAAACGTTGCCATATTCATAACCTGGTTTTCAATAGAACTTAATTTAGCTTGCATCTTCTTTACTAATTATTCTTGTTGGATGGCTTGCCCTTGACTCGCTTGCATATTCTTATATTTTTCATTTTGACTAGACCTGAGCAATTGAATTTCTTGTTTGTCAACAGCTCTGGCATGTTCGAGTCCTTTATTTATTTCATCTCTAATGTTTTTCTTTGTATTCCTTATTTGACTTTGAAACTAGGCTATCATTTGATTCTTTTGTTGCAGCCTTACTTTCATATTATCAATTGAAAATAATTTGGTTGTAGCAAAAGCCCCTAAAGAGCCTGTTACCTCCGTAGCAAACTCTTCCTCTTCTAATTTTTGTCCGTCCACAAGTATCATATGCTTCTTGACCATTGTACCTTATTTCATGTGCATTTCTTGTTTCACTACAGCTTTCCTCTTTTTACTGAAAAAGAAGTCAGAGGAAGGTATTTCTTCAATAGAGATTGGGTTAAGATCGCTTACATATATAGCTCCAAGATGGGGAGTTCCAAAACTTGACTGTAAAGGAGTCAATGTTGTAATAGGACTGCCTAACTTCGTGAATTGTGCTCCCTCTATTGTTTTGGGAGTATCGGCAGGAATAGTTGACGATAAAGGAAGAGTCATTTGATTTGGTTTTAAATGTGTTTTGGATTTAAACCTTGTTTCAGACCCTAGATGTTATGTCTGTGAAGTTTCTAATCTTTCTGAAGACACTTCAAGATTCTTTGGGTTTTCCTCTGTAGTCTTCTTATCCGAAGAATTTGGCTCGAAACCTGGAGGCATACTTTCTTGTTCTGAAGGAGGGGTTATCGATTCTCCCTGTAGTATTTTGGGAAACCCACTTCGTCTGTGATTTTGGAAACTGAGAAATTTGGTCTGTAGGTCAGGGGGTAACGCTTGGACTATGTCTTGTATCTCCTCATAAGTTTTGATTCCTTTAAATATTTCATCACAGGGGGAGTCTTCATGCTCATATGTTTTCATATTGAAATGAGCTAGATGATTTCCCACAATTTGATATGGATCATGATTTCTGAGTTCAACATCCACCAGTTTAATGTCTTCTAATGTTGTGGCTTCTACCTTGGAATGGCCAAAATTTAGCAGTGAAAACCTCCCAATCTGTATAGGAAAAACTAGCCATAATTTCTTCTGAACTTCTTTTAACTCTATGTCAATGCCTCCTGTTATTATTTGGTAAGCCACTTCTCTACACACCAGTCTGTTAGGAAGAAATTTTGGGAGAGCATGAGGGGGAATCAAGCATCTAAAAACTCTGATATAAGAAAACGTCTCTTCAATAAACCAATCTGCAACTGTTTTGAAGTTTCCCATGATTTTCTCCGAAATCTGAGGAGGTGGATAACCATACAATATTTGGTGCACATGAATCACAACATAGTGACAGATTTCATAAAATAAATCTTTTACTTGTTCTTCCCATAGTTTAGAGTGATAGAAATGGATGGGTTCTGCACAGGTTGAGTTCAATCTCCAATTCATCAAAGGAAAATGGGTCATATAATAGACGGCGTCCATGACATACGCAAACATATAAAAAGACGCAGGTTGGCCCTTTGACTTTGCCTTTTGATACTCAGCAATCTCCTTGGTTAGGTTATTAGATAGAATCTTATCCCAATTGAAAGTGAAACCCTCGGCTACTTCGTGCATAATTGGCACCGAATCCGCCAGGAAATGGGAAGGGTTTTCCTCCCAAATAATCTACATAACATCATATCTATATAGACCATATATTAATTTAACAATGTGGTGGCATAAACACCATGGGAATTAGCTCTAAATTTCGTTGGAACTCCCCACCATGTTTTAATTATATCTGGATAAGTTTGATCAGATTATGTGCATTCCTTTCATTGAAACTCTTCTATGAATTCGGCATTATAAATATATTTAGAAACGGGAGATAGCTTGTACATTACTTGAATGTGTTCTGGCCTGAAAGAGCCGACAACGGATTTTAGATTATTTATGATGCTCCTGGTCTGCACATTGGTGTTCATCAGAGCCCAGTTTATCATGTCATTATATGGCATGAGATTTGATCGTGTAGCTATTTTATCCAGGACCTGACTGAGTCTACAGCGTGTGGTGCGGTATGAGACAAAACGTCTGAGTTCGGATTTGAGCCTTCACCAGCCTCATCACTCTTCTTCAAAGTTTTTCTGGGTGCCATGATGCCTGTGATAAAAAATGAGTACCTGTTACAAAAGAAAAGGCGTAAGTTTTCTTCGAATACAACTTGCTAATTTGCTGGAAGTGAGAATGAAATTTGAAATAAAAACCTTTATTCACCTTAATTCGAGTTTTCTTCTATGGGCAATGAATTTATTTTTTTTAATGAGGAGGGTATGAATGGAGATACACATCTTACACTATGATATATTTTCATTAATCCATAATAAAAGCTACCAACTATCGGCGATTCGATACCTGGAACTTTGGATGAAATATCAGTGAGGAATTCTGAAAAACAAAAGTGCGAACCAATTTATATCGTTAATTTTTGTTTAGATATTAAGTTAATCACACTTGAGCACTTAATACTTTTGGGACTTCATGATTCGGGGTTTATCGGACATGATGAATGATAATTCTCTGGTTCCTCGAAATGTGACTGGTTAGCAGTATATTAAGTATGTTTAAACTTTTAATTAATCACAATTAGAAATTAAACCTTAACATTTCAGGGATTTAAGTATTGGGACTTCAATAACACTTGACGCAAGAAAACCCGAATCGTGAAATCGCAATGGGGTTTGTTAACTGCTAAGCATATTTTAACTCATAATCAAATGTGATTAGACCTTAAGTTTTTGGGTTTTCGGGTATCGTGACCTCGATGTTTGTAGCAAGTGAGAACTGAATCGTGAAATCGTGATGAGATTTATTAACATTAAACTTTCTTAATTCTTAATGAACACGGCTTAGCTTTTAAAACTTTCATGAATTCGGGGATTGGAGCTTTGAGGAGGCTCAACGTTGACCCTTTGTATTTCACAAAATGTCGACTCCTGAATTTCCAAAAGCAAGTCTTCATATAATTTGATTTGTGTATAAAAAGGCAGCTCCATAATAAATTTTTAGATAAAAAGAAACTTCTTTTAGTCTCAAATTTGAAAAAATATATATATCTGTTTCAACACACACAATTATGCACAAAATAATTTTTAATAGAATCTCGGGCCCCATTCATGTCGCATCTTTACCCGAATTTGGTCATATCAACTCTTCTCACATCTGGGTGATATAGACTTTCAAGAAGCCAACTAAAATTGGTTTTATCCATCAATAGATAAGAGGTTTTATCCTGTGAAAATGGATAACTAACTTCTAGAGCATAAACTAACTTCTAGATCCATGGGATTATTCTATTACATAGGGCCCTAGCCAAAAACTAACAAACTTTCCATGTTTTACATGATCCTCAAGCCTTTTCTCTCATAACAAGACCAAGTCTCCTTACTGAAAGTTTCTAGGACTAGCCATTTTATCAAAAACCTATTTCATCTTCTATTTGTGCTCCTTGAACCTCTCATATATGTGGACCCTCTAGCCTTGTACCCCCACCAATTAATTACTTCTTCTTTTTATTTTATCTCTCTCTATCACCACATCTTGCAACAATTTCATTACAGGTAATTTTACTTGAATGGGTATCATTACCTCCAATTCATAAAATAGTTGGAAGGGAGATTTTACCATGGCCCTCTTTGGGTTGATTTTTTCTACCCATAGTGCATATCTAAGCTAAGATTCCCATGCTTTCTTATTATCTTACATTGTCTTCTTAATGATCTTCATTAGGATTTTGTTGGAAGATTCAACCTAGTCGTTACCTTGTGGATAATATTTAGAGGAATTTCCTAGGATGATATTGTATTTTTTGCAAAAGGATACCAACTTCAATGAACTAAAGGTCATGGAATTATCAATGATAATATTCTCTAGGAAACCAAATAGGGTGAGGACATTTTCCCCTAGGAACTTAATAATAGCTCAATTGATGGCTTGCTTGTCGAGCATGGCTTCTACCCACTTGGTAAAGTAGTCTATGGTAGTTAATATCCATATTTGCTGGCCACTAGAAGGAGAAAATGTTCTTCCTATGAAATTAAGGCCCCATTACTAGAAAGGATCATCTAATTTCACAAGATTTAAGGGTAGAGTAGGGACCTTTTTTCTACCTATAAACATTTAACTTTCATGGTAGGACCTAACAAACATATAGACATCGACAAATAGGGTAGGCCAATAATATCCAAACCTCAATATTTTATGGGTTATTGTTCTAGTTTCATAGTGGGATCCGCAAGCCCTATAATGCATGTCCTTGACTATATATTCTACTTCATCCTTCAGCATGCGCTTGGTTAGTATTCCATTGGGGTCTTTTAATTCAATTTGAATTTTACTACAAAATACTTTGTTATCTATATCTTTCTAAGCCTCCTTTGTGATTTTTCCATTCTTTGGGGGCATTGACTTGTGGTTAATAAGTGATAAAAGTCATAATAACAAGGATATTGATGGTAGCATGGCTTGATATGTACCTTATCTTCCTCTTCTAGAACATTCTCCAAACAATCTTCAACTACATTAATTCCTACTGCATGTATATTTGTATATGCCATCAACTTTTTCTAGCCCCTACCCCTTGATTAATTTGATTGGCTTGATCACCATATTATATTCCTATATATTGGTGATCCATTTTTCCATATTTATATCAACCTTTGATTGACGCATCATATCTTTCACTAAAATATGAGGTACATGTGCAATTATCTAAGCTTGCAACACATACTATGTGAATGATTTCAAATATTTCACTAGAGTGTAGGATTTCTTCTCCATGATATTGTACTTCAATTATGCATCTATAAGGGATTTTCTAAAAAGGAAAATGGGTTGTTCATGGCCTTAATAATTTTTCTGTAGCAATACCATAGTTATTGTGTGTTCAGAATAAAAAGGAAAGATCGTGAAATTCTTGTTGTGTTCAGGGGTTATCTATATATGATTCTCCCTAAGGATTTATTTATTGCTAAGAATGACTCCCTAGTTGGGTCATCCCATCTAATATTACTGTATTTCTTCAACATCCTAGCCATATTCTTGGTAACTCTACTGAAGTTGGGGATAAACCTCCAAAGAAAGTTCATCTTTCCAAAAAAGGATTGTATATCCTTCTTGTGCTTAGGTAGGGAAATGGTGTTTATAGCCTTTATTCTCTCTAGATCAATATTTTATCTTTAAGAAGACACAATGTGACCCAACAACTTTCCTTCAACCATTCCAAATAATTATTTCTTAGGACTAAGTGATATGCCAAACCTCTTACACCTCTCTAAAACCTAGGCTCAAATGACCAATATGGTCAACTACTTTCATGGAGAAAATAGCCATATCATCCAAGTATATTACAATAAAAATATATTTGATGTCAACAAAGGTATAATTCATGGCTCTATGGAAATTGGCCCCATCATTCATTAGCCCAAATGGAATTCTTATGTAGAAAATGATGCCCCATAGAGTTTCAAAATCCATCTTTAGCACATCTTCTGGGTCCACTTTGACTTGATTGTTCCTAAGAATCCATCCAACATGGATACCCTCTTAGACACTACCACCTACTACGACATATTATCCATCTTGGGAAAGGGGTAGTTTCTTTTAGGGATTCTTTGTTCAAGTTTCTAAAGTCCAAAAAAATCCTTATCTCTCCATTCATCTTCTTGACAGGTACTATATTGGCCACAAAAGAAGAGTACCTTACAGGGATCATGATCTTCATGTCACACAATTTCTCGATTTTCTTTTGAATGAGAATACATAGAAAGGGATTTAGTTGCTTATGCTTGAATGGTTCAACACCCTCTTTGAGAGGAATTTGGTGCTGAAAGATGTATGGATCATAGAACTTTATATCATCATACCTCTAATAAAAACATCTTTAAATTCCATGAATGATTGATATAGTCTTATTTTTCATTAGTTTATAGGGCCTTTGACAACTTGAAATTTTGAGATTTGTTATGGTTCCTAAATCACAATCCTCTACTTTATATAATTATGTCTTTATAGAGGGCTTCATAGGTGCATTATTTTAATCAAATAATCTCTCCATGTGCACTAGACCCCCAGGGATAAAGTTTGTACAATTCACCTTCTCCTTCCCCATCTAAATCTTGATTCATTTTTTGTGTACTCATCCATCATGTTCAATAATATTTAATCTGAGCATCATCCTCAAATACTTTTCATTTCATAATGTTTTTAGGAATAGCATGCATGTGCATGATCTTCATAGAATAAGACAAATTATCCATATTAGGAACTTCTAAACTCAAAAAAAATGTATCCAAATTATTATATCTATGGTTAAACTATCTAGGAATAGCATTAATATCAATGGCATCGAAGAAATTATCAAACATATCCCAAACCTCATGCATGTGCTATATTATCCTTGGTTGTTTAGTCCAGCATGTCTCCCTAACCTTGTTTACTATTAGGTCGGAATCTACAAACATTTTGAGGAGTTTGTTGTCCATCTTTTTTTCTATAGCCAACATGAAAATTAGAGCCTCGTACTCTGCCACATTGTTGGTGCATTCAAATTCCAACTTAAAACCATATGGGTGGTTCCTTTCCTTTAGGGGATACCTTCACTATTTCCTTGTATATTAAATGTTTTGACAAACCTTAGAGTCCAAATACTAAGGGGATCGGGTTTTTTTTTTTCAAATATCAAGTTCTCACATCATTACATGAGAGTTGATTCATAGTTGCGGAGGAAATCCCCAATGTTATCAAGTGTGTAAGAAGGAAATTTGGATGGGTTCTTTGGATCTAAAAGTGTGTATGTCATATTAGGTTCTCTATACATGAGAAATTTAGGTGCCAAGAGTGACTTGGACATGGTTTTTATGGTCACTTGTCATCATGGCTCTAACAGAATCCAATTTTGAGCTCTAAAACTTCAAGAACATGGTGGGACCCACTTTAGGCCAAATTGTGCATACAAACATAGTGACCTAATTGGAGCCAAATACTGGCCTAGAGATGTTTTTTGAGATCATTGATCATAATGGAGATGAAAAGATTAAATTTTCGTCTCTAGAAGTAAAAAAATGTGGTTATTAAAAAATCCTCCCAAAGTACCCAGTTTCTAGCTCGATTAAACAAAGTACATTAGAAACTCATCAAAATATAGAGACAACCAGTGATTGGAAATCCCTCTATGCCTATTATAAATTTCCTTTGAATTTATGTCATTTTTATTTTGTATGCAATATATCGAGCAGTATGAATCTCAAGAACCAAGGAGCCATGTGTTTTTAATGGATTTTTAGGCATTTTTCTATATGAAATTCAAATGGCCAGTTCTCTCTCACCTTCCGCCAATAAAGAAAACATTTTAGGAGATTGTTGGTAAGGTCGAGGGAACATATGAAGTGGTTCGTTCAATTCCATATAGAGCACACAAGTGACAAAAAAATTATGAGCATAGACTGTGCTCATGTACTCATTTATCAAATGCTCAAAATCCAAGATTGAAATGGGCTATGCTAAGTTTGGGCACACTGATCATTTATCTCAATGTTCTATTGATATTATGGTAGTTGCATGAGGTATTTACCTCCATGTGTGAACCTGATGAGAATAGAAGACTCCGGGAAGCAAGAGAAACCCTAATGAGTTGGCTAATGACCCTAGAAGACTTGTCGGCTCAAGAAGATAATATGTATTAGGTTATTAGTCTCCAAGAGAAGAAGTCAACCAGAATAATTAATATATATTGAACAAACAAGTACCCAGAAGGAGAAGTCAACCCCAGTAAGTCTGCCTGAACCACTATAAATACAGGGCGCCAGTCTCTCATTTGACACATCTCAGCAGTTGCAGAGAGACAGTTCTGCACAGTGCAGTTGCAGTCTTGTGCGTAGGTTTAGAGGAGAGTTGTTGGTGCAGCTTTTGCAGCTAGCAGTTACGTTTTTTCTTGGACGATCTCTTGGCTAGGGTTTGGAACATCTAATCAGCCTTTGTTGATGCATTATCCTTGGGGAAAGGTGCACTACCCTTTGTATGGCTATCTAGCCTAGGGTTTGCTTCCGGAATGATTCTCTGTCAAGGTTAAGGTGCTCGGAGGGTAGCTTCGGCCTATGGTTGGGTGACAAGGGTATTGTTAATGGTAAAACAAGCACACATCCTTCATAATCTAACAGGTTATGGGCCCACACCTCCTTTATTCAGTCTAAACACTGGAAGGAAACATAGCTGCTAGGATATTGAGCTCGTTGAGGAACTGTCGCTAGGGTTACTAGTAGAAGCATCTTCCAAGACACTACTGCTAGGGTTACTAGCAGGAGAAGTTGTAGAAACCCTAATCCTATTGTTGAGGCACATTAAGTGAATGGATTGACCTAATCTATGGATAGATCAATGCACTCTAGCCTAGTACATCTCTTGATACTCTCAGCAAGCCAAGACGTAAAGTTTGAGTTTCTAGTCAAATCTAGGGTTTGACCAAGTCAAAGTAGCCATGACTTATTCTATGAAGTCAGAGAAAAAGTTATATGGAGCCTATAGCTTCAGATCATGGAAGACAAGGATTGACCTCATTCTTGCCAAGAATAAAGTGTTGGATATCGTGAAAGGAAATATCGTGAAGCCAAAGTTTGAAGAAGGAAAAGAGAAGGAACCGCAGAACATTGCAGCTATGGAGAAGTTCAAAGACAGTGATATCAATGCTATGAGTATCATAGTGGAATCTATAAAATACCACTTGATACCCTACATATCCCATCTTGACTCATCAAAGAAGATGTATGATGCCCTAACAAATCTCTTCTCGATCAGAAACATTGGACAAGTTATGAGTCTGAAGAATGAGCTCCGTGACATGAAGATGAATGATGAGGATAGAATAACATCATATTTTGTGAGAATATCTCAGTTAAGAGATCAACTACAAGCTATTGAAGAGATCATATCATAAAAGGAATTGGTAAACATAGTACTCAATGGTCTTCCCAAGACGTGGGATGCATTTTCCGCAAGCATGAACACAATAAAGGAGTATCTGACATTTGAAGAACTTTGGACTTTTTGTGCTCAAGAAGAATCAAGGATCAGTGAAAAAGAGAAACCCCAAAAGAAGTGCAATGATCAAGCCTTCACAACAAGATTCAAGAACTTCAGGGACAAAAGGAAGAAGCCAAATCAAGAGAAAGACATTTCAGAAGTACAACGCTTCAACTGTTAAAAGTATGGTCACTACAAGAATCATTGTCCCGAGCTAAAGAAAAGGAAGGAGAAACATGAAGCATCAATTTCCGAAGAAAAGGAACCTACAAAGAGGACTAAGCAGGATGGAAGAGACTTCTTCTTCTAAAGGTAACAAAACTCTTCTTTTTTCTTGTACATATCCTGTTTGCATCGTCTCTGTACATATCGTGTATATCTATCTCTTAGAAGATAATGTGTTCCAAGAAGAACTATACCTATGGAAGAACAACAAGATAAGAATGGATATCATTAGATAATACACATGAAAGGCTGAAATACAAATCATGTGGAAGCTATTGCAAGATAAGCCGAATCAATCATGAAGAGACTTAGAAGAAGCAAAGACAGAAAGAAGTTAGCAATCGAGAAGAAATTGGAAAAAGACTTATGACGTTTTGTAGAAGACAACAAGACGGAAGTGTGGACTCTGTTAGACAAGAAAGCCAATTATATATTGTAGAAGACAATAAGGATGAATATGGAAGCATGGACTATGTTAGATGGAGGGAGCTGATTATATACACTCATACATGAAGCAAGGATTAGGAGGGAGCTAATCCTATGATTCATTGAATATGATGAAGTATATATCCATGATAGCAGCCATGAAAGACAGTATGTACTCTTCAAAGAGAAGCCTTAAAGTATCCTTGGTTGTTCATCCACATCCGTGATCCTATGATGGAATATTTAGGGCATATAATCTATACGAAACTCTATGGACCCGAGAACTAAAGAAACACATGAAGATTCCAAGAAAGAAAGAGAAGCCAGAACAACCAGCCATTATATCAAGAATCACAAGATTGTCAACCTGATGTAAACTCAATAAAATCAATCAAGTAGAGGAACTGAAAGTCATGGTGAAGGACAGTGTATGGAAGAATTATGAATGAAAGCATTGTGAGATCCAAAACTAGAAGTTCTCCCAGATGGAGGGAGAAGACTATGATGATTACTTGTTCCAGTAAACCAGACTTATCTCTACATGATTCATTATATCATCCGCAACATCCATAAGTTGGATTTCTATATCAGATGAATACAAAGAATGTTCTCCGGAGAAATTGAATAAAGAGCATATGAAGAGCAATCTCAAGACTTTGAGTCATACCAAAAAGAGACCCTTGAATGCAGATAGAAGAATATAACTCGGTGGAGAACCTCTAGTGCACAGCAGAAGCGTGCTGAAGATTGTTGGATTACTGAGAGGGGGGGTGAATCAGTGATAGCGTAATTATAATCCTTTTTCTTCAAATGTTATATCAATGTAGAATTATTATCCAATAATGAGAAGTAAGAAATAAACAATCACACACATACACAGTACACCAGT
>ML777597.1:582704-622155 GCA_009831015.1 Picea engelmannii | reverse complement strand
TTTGTTGATGATATATTGTTGATATATGTTGCTAATATGTATTCACATCTAACTGATTATTAATGACAACAATGAGTAATGAGTAAATGTCAAATGCTAACTAATGAGTTTTGTGTAAGAGGGAAGTTTTGGGAAAAAGATCCTCACACTCATTCACCCCCCCCCCTTCTAAGTGTGGTAGGTGTGTCCAACAGGTTTAACATATTTAGAAGGAAAGTTATTGGTATGGGATCATAACATAGATAATGAGTCCAGAATGTCCATGACTTTCATTCAAAGGGTGAGATTTATCCATAATGAGTTTTCTGAAATATGTCGTGGGGAGAAATCAAATTTTGATGTCGAGTTTTGGAAGCAATGTTGTATGGAAATAGGCTTCCCAGTTGATGATGAAAATGTGAAAGAAAATAATCGCAAAGCAAGTGATGTAATTAGAGTTTTGGATAGTTATTTTCAATTGAAATTTAGAACTGGACAGGTATGGGATTTGATAGATGAGATCTTCAGCCTATGGGAAAATATTAGTATAAAAAATAAGAGAGTTAAGAAGGCTAAACCATTAATATGTAGCACAAGTAAGACAAGTCCTGAAATCAAAAATATGCCATAAAATACGACTATAACACCTTGGAGAATGATACAACGAGTGAAGAATGAGAAACTTATCATAGTTATATTATCACAGGTAAGGTCGGGTGAATTGTCAATGGAAGAAATGTGTGATGAATTTAAAAAGTAAGCTTGTTGAGCTATTTTTAATTATGTTATAACAAGAAAATTAATCTTTTCAGTTTAACATATCAATGTTCTAAATGTGTGTGTGTGTGTGTGTGTGTGTGTGTGTGTAACATTATTTATTTATTTTTATTCAGTCATAGGTTTATATGAGAATACAAGAGGAAATTGTTAAGATGTTGAATGAAGAACGTTGGGATAATGTTAAACTCAACTATCCAGATTCAAGCTCTACAGTAGAATTGAAACAATTTTTTGTTGCATTCAAAAAGGTATGTTGATTTATTACATTCATATTATTCGTTTATAGATTAATTTATTTCTATTTTAATAGTTATAGATATATAACTATATGTTTGTTTGTTTCATTAAATATGTCAAAGAAGAATGTAGATGGAGTACCTGAAACCTACAAAAGTTTTATTCAAAAATCCAAGTTTGAAAGAGAAAGAAGGAAACGTGTTCAAACTGTTGAACTTGTGACACCCTTGATCACTACATTTGGAATGGGCTCAACACTGTTCAATATAAAGCGATATTAGGTGATTGTGAACAAATTGTAAATATTGTTCCTAAAAAAAATACTCCCTGGTTATTGTGGATATCCCTCATGGTTATAATATCCAAAACATTGGATATGATATTGAGCCTTATACTTACCAAGATTTCAATAAAGTGGTTATGGGATTTAAGGAAGTCACACCATCACGATTTTGGAGATTTATGGTTTTTCATTCAAACACACAACAAGGATTAGTACAATCAAGCTTCAAGGGAAAAGAAAAGACAAGGATGCATCTTATTTGGTAAGATATTGAAAGTGTATGTTTAGAAATTAAGATTAGAAATCAATTTTATTAATTCACGAATTAATTGAATTTTCACTTATTTATGTTACAGGCACAAGCCTAATATTCAGAGCTCCAATAGAGAACCATTTAAACATGATTTTGAGAGTATACATCTTGCAACCTGGACAAAACATGATTCTTATAATTATATTCTTGTCAATGTAAAGGATGGAGAGAAGCCTAGTAATTTATTGGTTTACAATGTTTTGATTAGAAAGCTAACATATGAGGAAAAGGATTTGAAAGGAGAGATTGTTAACATTTATCAAAAACCACAAGCATTAATTAATTATCTTATAGTTACATTTTCAAATGGAGATTGGATTTTGGATTTGTTCTTGGGTTCAAGTAAGAAATATGATCTAACATTTATGAAATCATAATTCAATATTATATTATTTTTAATTTATGTCTTTTTACAGTATTTAAATTCATTATTTATTTTGTATTTGGTGATTAGGTACAAGATTAGTGTGTTTCTTATAGAAAGGAAGAAATTGCATAGTCATTGAAAGTGACCCAATACGGTGTAGTTTTATTCAACAAAGAACTAATGTTATTTCCACTCTTCTAGATGAAATGCAAGAAGTTGGCTTGAGGAAAGAATATTTTAGTGAATCAAAGGTGGAAAAATTATCAAAGGAACCTCAAGTATCATTAGGAGGATTGATTGGAAGGGATCACTTTGGAGAACTTGCGGATATCAAAGACCCAATGGAAGAGAAAAATGACACAATGAAAGCACAAAATGATGTCGAAGAAAATGATAATGTGTCTGATGAGAATGATGAATTTGGGATAGATGATATCGTTGATTAGTTTTAAGATACCCTTGAAGACGATGCTCAATTTTGCAAATTTTTTATGAGCTATAATTATAATGTTTTGACTTGCATATTTTAAAATAAGAATGAATATATATCTATTGTTGTTTTATGATGAATATTTTTTATTGTTTTCTTTTTAATTTTAATTGTATGTGAATCAATATACTAGGAAGAATTTTATTAAATGTTGTCATTTTTTTACATCAAATGTAAAAAAATATGAAAAAAAATGTTAATTTTTTATAAAATTTTCAATTTTTTTTGTTCAATGATGTCCATAAAAATGTTTTATTTGACATGTTATTTTAAACAATTTAAACATTGAACAAAAGACGACCACTGAACATCGGTGCAAGAACATCTAGGGTTTGACAGTCGCACACACAGCGGATCACAACATGGTTACCAAAGGGAGCGGCAAAGGAAACCCCTCATACAAGCAGGTAGTGGTCGACAGGGAGAAAGGACCACGAGGCGGAGGTTTCAAGGAACCAATGACGAGCGCCTCAGTTTCAGGACTGAAAAAGAATCAGGAAAGCAACCTGGAAAAAAGGGATCGCATGGAGGAAGAAGCCAGAGAAACCCAGAATACAGCGCAAGAACTAGAGAATCCCAATGGGGTAGAAGGGCACAACCCATGTAAACCTAAAACAACACTGATACCCAAATTAATACTGGAAGACCCACAAACACAACATTTTCGGGACCAGATGAAGATGCATGCATTAATCTGCAAGTTCATGGGCATGTGGCCCACAGAAAGAACATTGTGCAACTAGATAAAATACCATTGGAAGCCAAGCGGGGAAGTGGAGCTCCACCTGGGCTCGAAAGGCTTCTTCACACCAATATTCATGAATTTAGAGGACAGAGATAAAGTATTTGAGGGGGGAGCATACTTCCACGCCTCAGTAGGATTGTACATGCGGCCATGGAAGTAAAACTTCTCCCCAGAGAAAGAAACCTTCAAGAATGTACTTGTCTGGTTGCAGCTTTACTCTCTGCCGCTAGACTACTGGATACCCTCTACCTTTGAAGCAATCAGGAACAAACTTGGAAAATATGTGAAGACATCGGAAGCCACCCTAAAAGGGAGATATACCTCCTATGAAAGGATCTGCATAGAGATGCATGTTTCGGGGGCACTCCCAGAAGCCATAAGCCTAGAATTCAGGGATGAGGAATGGATCCAAAGCATCGACTACGAGAAAATCCCATTCAGATGCAGAAGATGCCATGAACATGGGCACTTACTCAGAGAATTCCCTCTTAATAAAAAACAAGAACCAAAAAACAGCAGGATGAGGAAGGGTTTATCAAGCCAAACCACAGGAACAGAGAAAACAAGAAACCAAGTATAACCCCAGCGGGAAGAAATCTGGAAGCCAGGACTATAACGGAAGGGTGCGACAAAACCTACAAAGGGGATGAAGGAGAAAAGGAAAATGAAACAGCTAAAGAAGCAAAGGACCAAGCCACAAATGAGAGCACAAACAATCCAAGCAATCATATGGAGTAGGGGGGTAGCGCAACTCCTATGGACGGAGAAACCAGAGATGGAAACATACCCATGCAAGAGGCAGACGGTGATGCGAAAATGACACCAAGAGAGGTAGGTACGGAAGACCCTGACCTCAGAGATATTGTGGAAAGGGAAGGAATAGATCTCCCGAACATGTTGGAGCAATGGAAAAGGCAGGGCGTAGACAATGTACCAACGGAGAAACTAGACCGGATCCAATACCTATTCCTCCTAAGGGAGGAAGAAAAATCCAGAGGGTTCAAGCGCATGCACGGAGAGATAGGACACCTAGGAATTAAAGCAGGCGAGGTACAACCACGGTTATCATCCAAGCAGACACGAAGGAAGAAAGGTAGGAAATCAAACAGCGTAGCCCTACAGGAACTAAGAGCTCTGCTGATAAATTCAGGTAAGATCAAGAAGCTCTTTCCCAACTCAACCCCACATCTTTAAATGAAGATTATAACATGGAATATTAGAGGCCTAAACATCCCACGTAAACAAAGAATCCTGAAAAACAGGTTGAGGAAGGAACAACCAGACCTTTGCTTTATCCAAGAGACAAGATGTATTGTAGATAGAATGGAAACAATCAGCAAAAAACAATGGAACAAGTACAAGAAATTGGTTGTCGAAGGACAGCAGATGGCAGGCGGTATTCTCACCCTGTGGAACCCACAAGTGATGACTCTACTAGCAGTCGAAGCCACCAAATACACACTTTTGGTTAACATGCAAATCGTAGGTAACACGGAGGTGATTCTATGCACTAATGTGTATGGTCCCCAGATGTTGGAAGAGAAGAGAAGAATGCTCCTAGACCTAGAAAACCTAAAAGCCCGTTCCAACAACCTCCACTGGATCCTGTTCGGGGACTTCAACATCATCACGACACTTGCGGAGAAAAAAGGAGGCACCAAGAGACTGGATAGAGATGCGGAATACTTTTCAGCTTTCATTGACATAGTGGAGATGGTAGACATTAAAACAAGTAATGGCCAGTTCACATGGAACAACAAGCGGATAAATCAACATCAGGTAGCGACGAGGCTAGACAAATTCCTGGTGTCAGAGTCCATCATCCTACAGGGGTTAACTTTAGACTACAGCATCCTTCCTTGGGGGGCTTCAGATCACTGGCCAGTCCAACTAGAAGCCAATTTCCAAACCACTCTGAAAAACCGACCTTTCAAATTTGAGAAATTTTGGATTGAACATCCCACCTTTAAGGAGAACATCATCCAATGGTGGAGGGAGCCACAGCCCAAACAAGGGACAAGGATATTCAAACTTTATAATAAACTCAGGTACATCAAACATAAACTCAAGGAGTGGAACAAGGAAATATTTGGAAACATAAACCAAGAAAATAGAATTATTGAAGATAGAATGAGGAACCTCCAGGAAATTTGCATAGACATGGGCTATACAAAGGATTGGAAAAAGGAAGAGATCCAACTAACCTAGGAATGGGAAGCAAGATGCCATCAGGAGGAGACTTTATGGCACCAAAAGTCCATAATTGGGTGGCTAAAGGAGAACAGTATACAAGATTTTTCTATCGAACCACCATTGCTAGAAGAACCCACAACAAAATCCTTAAAATTCGGGATCAGGATGGGATTGAGAGAGAGTCCCACAAGGAGATCGAAAATATACTGGTAAACCATTTCCATGGGATACCTCGGGAACCCAACCAAGATCAAATGGAGGCCATACAAAGGATCACTCAGCACATCCCCAGGATAGTTACCGAGGAACAAAATATCAACCTAAACAAACCCATCACTAAGGAGGAAATTGACCAAATAGTCTAGGAGATGCCCAATGGAAAGGCCCTAGGTCCAGATGGTTTCACAGTAGAATTATTCAAATCTTTTTGGGAAGTGATCAAAAATGACGTCTATGGGGTGGTGGAAGACTCTAGACACTCGGCCTCCATTCTGAAAGTGCTAAATGCCACAATGATTACTCTTATCCCCAAAGAAAATGAAGCTAGGACCCCAAACTGCTACCGACCCATGGAATTATGCAATGTGGTGTACAAGATAATCTCCAAGGTCATAGCCAACAGACTGAAACCTCTCATACCCTCACTGATTTCCCAGGAACAGGCAGGTTTTGTAGAAGGGTGACAAATTCTAGACAACATCATCCATGCCCATGAACTGATACACACGCTGAAAACCCATAGGAGAGGGGGGATGATAATCCAACTAGATCTAGAAAAATCTTATGACAAAATTAACTGGCACTATATAGTCAAGACTCTGGAAGATTTTGGCTTTGCGCAACACTGGATCAACTAGATTGTCAGCCTAGTGTCAACGACTAGTCATTCGTTGCTAATCAATGGAGCCCCAGCCAAACCCTTTTGGCCTTCAAGAGGCATCAGACAAGGAGACCCGCTATCACCTTTCATGTTCATCCTGATGATGGAAGGACTCAGCAGAAGCATAAAAAGTGCAACTGCAGCCGGGGAAATAATAGGCATTGAACCTTTTGAAAACTGCTCGACCTCCACGCACCAACAGTTTGTTGATGACACCTTACTCCATGGCACACCCACAGTCAAGGAATCGAAAGCCTACAAAATAATCTTAGAAGAATTTGGGGAAGCCTCGGGAGTGGAGATTAATCCCTCCAAATCCATGATATATTTCTTCAATACCAACCCAGTAATTCAAAGGAACCTGGCAAATATTTTGGGGTTTGAACGCAAAACTCTCCCAACGAAATATTTGGGAATTCACCTGACTGGTAGAGCATGCAAAATGGAAACATGGGAAAGAGTGATCAACAAGCTACAGGAGACAGTGAAAAACTGGACCTACAGATCCCTCAACCTTGCGGGGAGACTTTTCCTTACCAAAGCAGTTTTGTAAGCAATCTTGACCTATATGATGTCATTGTTTCCCGCTCCCAAAGGAATACTCCAAAAAATAAGATCCATCCAAAGGGATTTCCTATGGCGTGGAGAGGAAAGCAAGAAAAAATGGGCCCTTGTGGCCTGGGAGAAGGTTTGCAAACAAAAATGCAAAGGAGGCTTGGGGTTGCAAGACCCACAAGTAACCAACGAAGCCTATGGGGCGAAACTCTGGTGGAGATGGGTCAAAGAAACATCAACGCCGTGGGCAACCCTATGGAAGGCCAAGTATGCCCCGGACATCAATGACTAGGATCGAATTCGTTTTACAAGCACAAGATAAGGATCAGCCATCTGGAATCTAGCCTGGCGCAACAAAACCTGGATCCAGACACATAGTTTATGGGAAGTAAGGAATGGTAAAATAGCCAAATTCTGGGAGGACGCGTGGCAACAAGAACCCAGAATGGAGAATTCGGACAGGGAGGAACTCCAACAGGAGATGATCGTGCAAGGAAAAATCAGAATCCACCACTATTGGAAATAGGAAAATGGTTGCAACAGATGGAGGATCTGGGACAAACTCAACCCAAAAAACAGAGATCAGATCGCAACAATAACAAAAGAGGTGGAGGAGGAATTGGGGAAAAGGAAAATTGTGGTCTCAGAAGAAGAGGACCAACTAACATGGGGCAGGGAAAATGGAGGGGAATTCAACTTAAAAGAAGTCTAGAATTACATGGCAGACCAAGACCAAGAAGACCCGGTGCAACAGTGGGGGAAGGTTTGGGGCAGCCCCCAGTGGCCAAAAATCAAAATGTTCAAATGGATAGTACTCCACAGCTGAATTCTAACCTGGGAAAACCTAAGGAAAAGAGGGTTCATAGGCCCATCACGATGCCACCTCTGTCAAGCTAAAGAAGAAACAACGAATCACCTCCTCGATGAATGTTACTACATAGCAGAGATGTGGGACTGGGTGGCAAGCATCTTCCACCAGTCCAATAGGACGTGTGAAAACTTCAGCGCAACCATCAGCAACTGGAATGAGAGTTACAGAAAAAACGAAATGGTAAAACTCTGTTGGAACCTCATGTCAAGGATGATCATATGGGCAATATGGAAAGAAAGAAACCGGCGCATCTTCGTGAATGAAAGCCTCCCAGAAGGGAAAATCAAGGAAGCAATAATTTCATAAATTCGAGAAACGGTGCAGAGCCGCAACTACCAGACTGAAAAAGTGCAACTCACAGGCCAGGACTCTCGAATCCTGGAAACCTTCCACCTAAAATACGGGCACAACAGCACAGGCAGGGCGGCCACAACAACTCCAATTAGGAGAGCGCAAATGGACACCTCCACCAGCAAGGTTCCTCAAGTTAAATTTTGACAGGGCGGAAAAAGGAAACCCAGGAATGATAGGAACAGGAGGGGTGATCAGAGATAGTGGGGGAAACATAATCAGGTTGTATGTTAGGAGCCTGGGAAACTCAACCAACAACGCAGCAGAATTTGGAGCCCTGGAGCTTAGTCTCGAGATTCTAAGATGAGAAAGGATGACCAACACTATAGTGGAAGGTGACTCCACCTTGGTCATCAACATGGTGAAGAGACTCCAAAATGGCACTAGAGTGGGAAAGGTACAGAAACACTGGCACTTGGCACACTCCTTACAAAAAATCCAGGAGCATCTGCAAACAATTGACACCATGGAGTTGCGTTGGGTACGTAGGTCAGCAAATGGCTTGGCAGGCAGAATTGCCAATGAGGGAGTTAGCAAGGACAAACTGGAACTAGATACTACCTGGACCAACATCCCGCAAGGACAATTCAGAATGGACTGCACCCAACTAGCGACAAAAGATCGGTACAACATCTTAAGCAAGGAAGGTCACATTGAGGTGGGCAGTGAAAGGGCCAGCGAAAGGCCAGAAGGACCCAGGAAGGATATGATTTCCCAACACTCGACTACCAATCACAATGCAGAGTCAAATTACACAATAGGTGAAGGTACAGAAACAAGATCATATTAATAGTAAGACTTGCGGGGAAATCTCGTGGGTAAGCATCGACAGCAATCAGCAGACGAAAAATGACGTAAGGCAAGAAGGATTGACACGGACTAGTATCGATCCACCACACCACGTACCAAGTACGGGGAGGGCCAAGTTGGATATCAAGCTAGAAGGGGCAATGTCCAATACAGGAATAACGGTCAAGCCATCATGAACATATGGACCGTGATCGAGAAAAAGGACAAGAAGTTTCACCTCTATGGACAGACCATGATTAGAAGGACGAGCCCGCAGCATGGAACGTTCAATAAGAGACCAAACAGCAGGAAGAAAGGCAAACAGAAGAGCGCAATTGCAGAGGCTACAAAAAGACACTAGGGTAGGGTAAGGAGGAACCACGGGGTAGACATGAGAAGGTGAGAGCGCAGCAAAGGAGCAACCATAGGCCAAACAAAATGGTGCGCATGAAGCGAACGAACAGCAAAAGAAATCCCCAGGGGGAGGGAACTCTGACCACTCCTCGACGAGTTTCAAGGATGGAGCAAGCGGCAAAAGACGCGGAGGGTACCTTTCATACTCTGGTTGCACCAAGAGGAAAGGCAACCATTACCCGGCTGGAGAAGGCAATCAACGAAAAGCGCAAGGGAAAAACATGGGAGGCTCTGGCTCAGGAAGTAGACTGGGTAACTGACCCAGGAGCCACACAACCCAGGAAAACCCTCTATCACAAAACAGTGGAGATGGCATGGAAAAAAAAGATGCTAATAGGCAAGGTGAGCTCGGAGAGGGCAGACGCCGGACGGGAGAACAGCAAGGAACACATGAAACTGTAGAACGAAATCTTGGGCTACCTCAGCAGTCTGGAGACCATTACCAGAATGCTAACTAAGGTCGAGACAGACCAGAAAGTCAAGCTGGAACGATTGGCTGCCCAATTTCACCTCTACCTGTGCTACGTCCATCACATGGACATCACGCCAGTCGACAGGAAAGGAGCGCCAGCACATATCAGAAAGACTCACACAGTCTCCCAAAAGGAGGAGAACAAGGGACTGACGGACGAAGGAAAGAAACATGTCATCATTCTGGACTAGTGTCTGGTTAGTCTATCATCAAGTCAGTCAGGTCAATCCTAAGTCAATTTCAGCTTTTGTCACTGTTATTTTGTTTATCTTTTTCATGTTTGTTGCACTCTTACGGTCAAAAACTGGATATGGTAGGACTGGGTTGGTTTCCCAGGGTGGCACCCCAGTCCTCCCCCATGCCTTTTTCAAAAACGCTATTTGGGAACCCCTGGCCTGGTTTCCTTTTTGGCAGACCAGGGAGTTCCCCATTCTTGTATCATAACCCCCTCTTAGTAATACAGGTTCTTAACTCACTTGCGAAAAAAAGACATGTTATTTTAAACAAATAGGTACCAAAATGTATAGGTTTTGTATTATGTATGGCTGTAAAATGTATATTGTTTTGCTAAATATTCAAAAATAGTGTTATTTAACTACAATTATTTTCTATGTATTGAAGTAAAGGTAAACAATGTGTTAAAAATTATGTTTTTCATTATATTTTAAAAGTATGGAACCATAAATTAATTAAGGAGACAATTATATGAAAAATATTAATTTCAAAAAAGTAAATGGTAAAAAATATTTTTAAGATTGAAAGAAGCATGGAAAAATGACTAAAAACACCGTTGAAAAAAAGAATTAGAAAAATTTGAAAATAGATGAAAAATAAGCATTTTAAAAAATAATGTGGAAACATTATGGATCGGAAAATTTACAATATCAAAAAACCACCTAAAAAGGGAGGAGGCGTGCTCCTGATAGGACCATTTTTAAAAACAGGGTAAAATATGTGACCCCCAAAAAAATGAGAACTTTGTAGAGTTCTCGTTAAGTTAGTAACTATGTTTCTATTCCTGCCCACTCCAAAGGAGGTGCTACAGCGATACAAGAGAATACAACAACACTACTTAACTTCCTATAGACATATAAGTGAACGGTTCAAAAGGATTTTTCAAATCTAATAAGGTGGATTAATGACAAATAAAGTCCAATTACGTATTATAAAAGGAAAAGAGGTGGGTTATATTCTTGTGCACTGCAATATAGTGCTACAATGATGCTTTGAAATCCAAAGAAGAGCAAATAAGCATTGAACCAACTCTTTCTTCCACCATTTGATTATTTTTCACTTGGGGATGTATTTGGTATAGATGGTGTCAAAATTGTGATTGATTTGGGCAATCAATGAACCCAATCTTGTGAAGGGTTTCCAAGAGCGTTGTTGCAGGAAATATAAGAAAAAAATGGCAGCACCAAATCAGCCCCAAATTTGGCCATGACTTTCATAGAGGGATAAGAAGCTTCTTCTCAAGCTGAATCTAACAAAAGCATAAAGAAAACACATTCTCATTAGTTGAGGAAGAAAGTATTCTAACCTAATTTGGGGGATCGTGTATCTTGCACAATAGTATATAATAAAGAAAAACTATCTCATTATAAAGGATCTGAAGTTCAAATCGGTATTAGAGGAGGGAAGATTGAAAGCACAGAGGCCATTAGAAATTGAAGATATACCTGGAGCACAACTCTTTCTACATAAACAAGTAACTTTAATTCTTCTTCTTCTCTCCATTACATTCTCCTTGCATGCCCAAGAGGTAGATTGTAATCATTGTATGAGCTCATATGCTAAATTAGTTCAAGAAAGAGACTTAGTTTCCTATTGAGACTCAATGTATTTCATTCTGAAAGAAATATAATGAAGAATATCATAACACGGGTAGTGAATCAACCCCCATGTGGAATTATACCTTAGTTTCCAAGGAATGGTGGATGATAGAGGTGAATCAACCACTCAATGTCATTTCCTTTCTTCATAGGAATATCTTCGTTTAATGGATATGTGGAGAAACCCGTGATAGAGATCAATCATCTCAATCCTTGGTATCTTTTTATATTTCCTATTAATTAATGGTGGAATGCTTATGTAAATTAGTTATCAACTATGCTATGTTGATGAAATAAAGTTCCAGCCATTACTCTTGCATGTGTTATGTTTATTTGCTTCATGGGTATTCATTTAAACTTGTTGGATCTATGTTGAACACCTAATAAGTTTGTTGTTTAGTGTTTGCAACCATGGGAAAGATTTTGTAAATAGCTCTTCCTTAAATGCAAATCCATTTTTCTTTGAGTTATTTGTCATGCAGAATCATATTATGGTGCCTATGGTTTAAAGTATATTCCTATGGATAAAATCTAATGAATTTTCATGATGTTTGGCTTTTTTTTCACTCCCAAAACCATAATTCAAAGCTATTTTTAAGTTTTTTGAAGCTACAAGGATGTTATCTTCTTAATACTTCGCATGTACATTCCAAGAGGATATCTAATTCATCGAGGGTACCCCTTCTCTGACCTAAGAGCCAACTCAAAAGTCTAGAGTGGCATGGGAATTTTTCCACACATTATGCCCCAACATTGACCTCATGAGAGAAGGAACAACCTCAGGGAAACATAAGAACTAGTGTTGTTGTCAGAGACAGAATTCTTGTTGGGAATATAACGACAAATATTAGTGACTCCATTGGACATGTTTTCTAGGCTTTAATCTAGTGAAAGATTGTACCTTGTGTCTTCCATTATTGAATATTTTTCTATTGGTTGGAAAGTTATTGGCGACAACACTAAGGAATGAAGCCCTACTTTTGTTGTTATTGATTACTTTCTTCTTTTAGTGAGAAAGTAGTGGCTCTTCAGGAAAAAATATCTCACATGGTGACTCCACATCTATGTCACTTCACTAGACTGAACCTAAATCAACACATTCTATTATATTCAGTGCTTTAGTGACATACATTTATTTAGATTGGGAATGTGAACTTGTCTTGCATATTTTCTTGAATCCTCCTTTGAAATATTGTTATTTAACTATAAAATATTGGGAAATGCCCTTTTTACAGATTCATTTCTATTTGCATCTATTATATTTCAATCATCCTCAAGATAGATTGGTGCACCTCTCTTTGCTAGCCTAAACCCCTTATGCTCAAATACCTTTAACGTTGAAAATAATTATTTATCTTTTCCATTAGCTATCATCGTGTCCAAAATTCAACCTAGCTATGTCAATCCTTGGATGGAAACAAGGTACCAAACTTTAGTCTTTCCCAAAACCCAGAAACCCTTGCATGATGGATATTTAAAACATCTTCCAAATTTTTGTGCTCGTGGCCTAATAACAGCGGATGCACATATCATGGCACTTCGAGATTTCACCAATGACTCTAGTGTTGAGTATGAAGACATTTTTATACATATTTTTGTCTATTCCTTGGAAGGGGATTCTGGATCTTGGTTTGGAAATTTGTCGACAAACACAGTCTCAACTTGAAAACAATTGCATGATCTTTTCTTATGTCGGCAAGGAAAGAGAAAGGATCATTTCTAGCTATTAATGGATTTTAGTTCTTTGCAAAAAGATGATTTTAAAAGTGTAACAACATTCAATGGATGGTTTCATAAGTATTATCTTGAAATCCCTAGGCGTGTAAGGCCTTGTAAGGTCACTACCTTGTTATTTTATGATGTTTCCCATGATTCTCATTTTTCACTATTTCTCAGAGAAGGGCATTCTTCAAATTTGGATGTTATGTTTGACAATGCATTAGAACTCGAATGCAATATGGTGGCTTCCGACATGTTGTGTACTTCTCACTCCCAATCTCTCAAGAAAGGTGGAGGTGCACAAGAATCCCACACTACATTGTCTATTTCTAATCATGTGAATTCTTGTTTACAAAAATGACTTATAATGTTGCCATCATTTGAAGAGGATGAGAAAGAAGCACCCATTGTGTCCTTAAAAGTGAAAAATCCATTATCAGAGGAATCGTTTTCACCCATTGGATAGACAAAGAAATGATTTCATTATAATGGGCCATTAGTCCTTGATGAAATAGGTCTTTTCAAGAATTTTGGAAACCATCTTCAACATGAAAGTCTTCATGGGCCATCTTGTCATGTGAAAGTTGTTGATTGGGTGTCTATGAGGAAAAGTAATCATCATTTGGGTTTGACTAAACATTAATTAGAGGCTACTATAGATACTTTTTTGAATAAGGTGAATGAGAATTATGATGAATAATCCATGTAGCATATGAAATCATCTTTTGCAATCCTTACCAATAGAAAGCATGTAACGGCTAAGTTTAGAAACAATATGATTTCTCATTAATTTCAAGTGCAGCATGAGGAAGAATGTCAAGACTAATGATGATGATTTCCCTCTTCTACTTGTGTATGTAGTGGGAAACAAGATGATGCAAACTAGGAAGATGGTAATTTCCAATGCATAAGCTATGAAACTTGAACTTGTGGGTTATTTAACAGACCTCTTGCTCTTTGAAATGATAGTGTTGTTAGTAAATGAATTCCATAGCCTTTGTTAGATTTTATTTGGAGTTAAAGGATGAAGGTCAACAAACTAATAAATCCCAACACAAAAAAATATAAGAGTAATGAATCACTTGGTGAATCCATTCCTTATTTGGTCATGGTAATCTTAATTTAAATTATTTTCAACTTTCATTGGATCATGTTTTTGACATGGAAAAAGAGGATAATCAACTATCCAACGAAGAGGAGAAGGCATTGGAAGTAGTCACCGCATATGATGATAAAAATATTCTTATGTTTTTTATTGAGAATGATCATCAAGGAGAAGGAAACCTTTACCCTAGGCATTTGCATTTACCATGCATCAATGACAAAGGAAAAAGAGCATTAGTATGATATTGAAGATTGGTAGGATATGATGGTTCCATATTTCTCAAAGTATGAGAGATGCAAATATATTATTCAGGGGAAATTTTGGCTCTATTGTTACCTTCGAGTTTGGGATCGAGTGCTTTAAATATTTTATCCCTTGTCTTGAATCAATTACAACATGGGTGGAGGGATTTTTCAAGGACAGAGAAGCATGGAAAATCTTAGGAAAAGGTTTGTTCATTTGTTCATCTCCTCTATTAGCACCTCTACCCATTATGTTTTTTTTATTGTTTCCAATATTTTTCTAATTTTGGTTGTGGCCCAAGTAACGTTTGCCCCTCTTGGGCACATTTTACAACCATTGGAGATGTGTTACAATGTCCTTTTACCTCTTGAACCTCAATGTCATCCACCATCCTATTAGTCATATGCATGCATGAATTTTGTAGCCTTCTCAAACTACATACATGGTTACAATGGTGATGTCATGTCACCTAGTAGGCCCACTTTGCTAGTTAGGTTAGGTAGGTGGATTTTTCCACTTTTTAAGTCAATTTCCAACATTTTTCTTTTAATATTTCTAGCACCTATTTTATTTTCCAGCATGTTTTCTAGCAAGAACTTGCGTTGTTATGAAAGCAAAGTTTGAATAGAATAGAGGATTTGACTCCATAACCCAATTGATTAAAGCATTGATATGATCACCCTAGAGTGGTTCTTAGCACCTCACAAGGAGGAGCCATCCCATAGTAGAAGTTGATGTCATCACCAAAAAAGGCTCATTGCCCAAACACTAGAATTTTCCCATGGGGCCCACTTCAGGCTAAAATGTGCATACCAATTAAATAACATATTTGAATATAGAGAGTGAATTGGTCACGTTTATTGGGATCATTGATCATCATGGAGCTGACAAAATCCAATTCTAAGCTCCAGAAGTATGAAAATTGGTTTTTGCTCATGGGGGTCACCTTGGGTGAAATCATGATTATCGACCAAATGAGGAATTTGGATGCAAAGAGTGTCTTGGACAACGTTTTTATGGTCATTAATCATCATGGAGTTGGCAACATCCAATTCTAACCTTTAGAAGTTCAAGAATGTGATGACACCCACTCTCGACCAAAATGCTCATGGGGGTCACCTTGGGTGAAATCATGATTATTGACCAAATGAGGAATTTGGATGCAAAGAGTGGCTTGGACAACGTTTTTATGGTCATTAATCATCATGGAGTTGGCAGCATCCAATTCTAAGCTCTAGAAGTTCAAGAATGTGATGACACCCACTCTCGACCAAATTGTGCATATAGGAAGAATGACCTAACCAAAAGAAAGCAATGGCTCAAAGGCGCATTTTAAGGTCACTTATCATCATGGAGCTAGCAAAATTCAATTTCAATCTCTAGAAGGACAAAAACAAAGCGATTAAAAAATCCCACCAAAGTACCCAATTTCTCATTCTATTAAACAAGTACGTTAAAAACTTTGTTGGGAAAGCCTTATGAGTCGAAAGACTAGTTGGAAAACGATGTCTTTGTTATGCATTACCTCTAACGGCACATCATTCTAATTTCTTATGAAGGAGATAGAGCAGTAAGAATCTCTTAAACTAAGGAGTCGCACATTTTTAATAGTTTTTTTGGACATTTTCTATGCAAAATTCATTCAACTGAACAGTGTTCTCTCACTCGTCCACCAATCAAGATATTGTTTTAGGCGATTGTTGATAAAGTCAATGACTACACATGACACAGTTCGTTTGACCCCATGAAAAGCACATGGAAAACAAAAAAATTATGAACATAGACCACACTCTGGTGCTCATTTATCAAGTTCATGTACCCAGAACCTAGAACTAAGACAAAATTTTCTAAGTTTGGGCACAAGGATCATTGGTCTCGGTTTTGAAAGGCCAAAACGTATCGCAGTAGGAGACAATTGCAGGATATTTTTCACACACTTTTCCCTCGAATTTGAACTCCGAAATTCAATGGATTCACTCCATTATTCAAGAAATCCTCCATGAAAATGTAAGTCTTCATGAGACTAACCTATGCTTGAAATTTCAGTGTGTGAAATTGACCATAACTCTTTCTGTTTGCAAATAAAATTCACAACTGTCTTTTCTCCTCCACGGGGTGCACAATGCATCATTTTACATGATTTCAAGCTTGTATGATGAAGCCTCAATGACAGAAACATCTATGTGTATCGGTGCTAGGTTCAATGGAGCGAAGAGCTGGCAATTTCATGATATAGGCAATGGCCACTTGGTTTAAAGTGTATTGTTGTAGTTTTCTCTCAAAAAATCAAATGGTCGCTAAGGGGCATCATGGATTGTTTTGGAGCAACACCATATTAAGTTTTCGAAGGGTCTGTCGAGTAGTGTCGTATTAAGTTTTTGAAGGGATCACTAATGGTGGATGATGTCTTCCAAGCAGCCAACGACCCCAAACTTTGTTTGTTTATTCAAAGGTGATTA
The DNA here is from genome assembly GCA_009831015.1 of Picea engelmannii. Classification (NCBI taxonomy): domain Eukaryota; kingdom Viridiplantae; phylum Streptophyta; class Pinopsida; order Pinales; family Pinaceae; genus Picea; species Picea engelmannii. The sequence continues at coordinate 605,078 of ML777597.1, read as the reverse complement.
TATGAAAGGGTTGCGTGAGTTTTTTTTTTCTTTTTAACCATCGGAATTGAACCCACGTGGGAGGATAACATACATACTACCCAACTACTAGACCTGTATCTGAGGGGTCGTCTACCCTTCTAACCTTTTCACAATGGACCAACATGTCCATTTTAAGGGAATTGAATAAGGGCGGGGAGGATAACAAACATACTACCGAATCACCCGAACTATGAAAAAATTTTGTGAGTTATGCAACTTAAGTTGTATGCCACTAAACAACATCCCACTATAAATTTAACACATTTCCATTTACGTGGGGATATAGGTTTTAAGTTGAGAAGGCATAATATGCCCCTTGGGTAATTCTAATGTGAACAAGTGGGACCCCAAGATCACCAACAAACAATCCCTGCAATCTACACATTGCACCATGATTTAAAAAACACTTTAATCATAACCCAGTTTTGTTAAAATGTGACAAAGTTCTAAGTGTACTCATTATAAAATGCAAGTGAATGTCTAAAAAATGTTTTAATACTAATAAGTGGGTTTAGTGTTCCGGGTAAAGAGACTTTCAATTATAAATTTAAAGTGGGTTTTAGTGTTAAGTCTAAAGTGGATTTAAATTAAAAAATGTATTTGAGTTTTAAAAGGTAAACGGAGGTTGTGTGTTCCATTCTTTCCCACTCCAAAGGAACTACTACTGCTATACAAGATAGTACAACATTGCTACTTAACTCTCTATACACATCTAAATGAGTGGTTTAGAGGGATTTTTCAATTCTAATTAATTAGATTAGCATCAATAAAGTGCAATCAAATATTATAAAAGGTAGTGAGATTGTGGGTTCTATTCCTACCCATTGCAAAGCACTGCAACAACCATGTTTTGAAAGCCAGAGAAGACCAAATAAGCGTCAAATCAATTCATTCTTCCACCAATTTGATTTTCACTTGGGGATGTTCTATTTGGTATAAAAGGTGCCAAATTTGTCACTGTCTTGGGCCATCACTGAATCCAAGCTTGCAATGGGTTGCCAAGAAAGTTGCTATGATGAAATAGGAGAAAAACACAATGGCACCAAATCAAAGCCAAATTTGGCCACAAATTTGGTAGAGCACTAAAAATGTTCTACTCTTACTAGATCTAACAAAGGCATAAAGCAAGCATTCTCATTAGTTGAAGAGAAAGCTAAGTCATTATATTGGTTGGATTTCATCCATGAAATTTGAAATTTGGTGCATAAGAAGAGAGGCCACATAAATTCAATAAGTTCAGCCATTAAATTCGTCGATCAACCTATGCATCTTTGAATAAATGATTTTCGATGTGTTTCTAAATGGTTGTGAAGGAAATGCCATAGAATGTACCATCGAGCCTCTGTTTGCATATACAGCAGTGTAATGTGCCCTTCGTGACCCCTGTATGACTATAGAATCTTGATGTAGTGATTGAATGTGCCCTACATCTATAGTGTGGATGTCCTCTATCGCATGGATGTATTAATATGCAAGTTGATCAATCCCTGGAAAGATAAGAACATTGCAAATACCTTTATCATTGCAGAAATCGCATAGTGAATACATTAACTAAACTGTTAATTGTGGATACATTATGTTTTAGCACCTACTATTATTGTAATCGCTAAGTTAACAACATTGTTGGATTTATCTATATATATTCTAATGAAATGCACATCTCACGGAAACCCTGTGGGCACTTCCCCTTATTCGAAAGATGGTACCCAAGGTAAATTGTTTGGTTGCAGTTTTGGCAACCTAACTCAAGGGGACATCGAGTGAGACCCACAATATTCACAGAGGCAACCAGCCCGAGACCCTTATCCCCGCGACCAACTGCTTGTATTTCATAGAACAACCACTCAAGTCAACCCACTACGCTAAGTTGTGTGTGTGTGTGTGAATTAGATCATTTACAATAAATTTATATAAGTTTATCAAAATGTATCGAACTCTTTTTTATATGATGATTTTTTTCCTAATTTCAAGATGGTCGAATTTGAACACAAACAGAAACCAAGTGACTATGGGAGAAAGTATTCTAACCTAATTTTGGGGCTCATGTATCTCTCCTATTTGTCTGCAATGGAGAAAAGCTCTCATTGTAAAGGATTAAAAGTTCAAATCAGCAATAGAGGGATGATTGAAAGCAATGAGTCAATTAGACACTGAGAATCTTCATGAAGCACCACTCTTTTCAAAAAAACAACTATTATTCTTCTCCTCTTTTTCTCTCCATACTCATTCTACCTGCATGCCAAAGAGGTAAATTGTAGTCATTGTATGAGCCCATATACTAAATTGGCTCATGAAAGAGACTTAGTCCCCCTCCTCCCCGCAAACCCATTGTATGTCATTCTAGAAGAGATTTAATAAAGAATGTCATAGAACTAGTGGTGAATCAACCACCCTGTGTCACACTACCTCAATTTTTAAGGAATTGTGAAGGACAGAGGTGAATCAACCTCCCAGTGCCATTTCCTTTCTTCCTGGAAGCACTTTTGGTTTAATGGGTATGTGGAGAAACCCAGGACAAAGCTCAACCAATGCAACCCCTGGGGTCTTTTTATGTTTCCTATTAATTAATCAGAGTGTTTTTGTAAATCAGCAGCAACTATGCTACATTAATGAAATAAAGTTAAATATGTCCTTGCATCTCTCTTTCTTGAATAACCATCTACGTGTATTGTGCACTTATATTCTAGAAAGTTATTTCCCTTGCATTTATTGTGTATATTTGCTTCATGTGTACTCATTTAAACTTGTTAAATATTTTTTAAACACCCGATAAGTCTATTTTCTAAAGTTTGTCAACAACCCTCTCTTAAATGCAAATCCCTTTTTCCTTGAGATATTTGTCATGCAGAATCAGGTTATCCTGCATGTAATTCAAAAGATCATTTCTGTGGGTACAATCTAATGAATCTTTGCAGTGTTGTTTGGCTTCTTGGTCACTCTCAAAACTATATCTCGACACTTTTTAAGTTTTTTGAGGCTACAATGATATTATCTTCTTGAAACTTGGCCTAAACATTCTCAGATAATATCTTATTCATCGAAGGTACCCCCCAACCTAAGAGTCAGCTAGAAGGTCTAGAGCAACGTGAGAATTTTTCCGACACATTATGCCTCGACATTGACCCCATTAGAGCAAGAACAACCTGGGAGCAACAAACTCCATCCTTACCATTGCTTATGAATATAACTTGAATTACAATAGTGAGTAAAAACATGCAATTACATCCTTTAATAAATAAAAAAATCCCTTTAAAGTGCCTTATTGTTATACTATTAGCAATTTATATCCCTGGTGAAGCAATTATTAAGTGTGGGTGAAATCAGCCATGATGACTAACTGCAGGGCTTCAGTCAACAACAAGAATAGTTAGTTCAATGGTGAGACACACAACATGCATAATCTCACACTGGCATCTAGAATGAGTACGTAATTTGAATCACTATGTTTATATATCTCTTTCTCGAAACATCGATGCTTTTACCTATAGGCTATGTCTGATCCATAAATAACCTAAAATTGAGTATTGGTCAAAGCATAAGACCTAAATTATAATAAAGTCAACAAGGATGGAGATAGTACTTTTGAAAATTTAGCATGTACTACAAACTCACGTCATGGAAAACAATGTGCTCGCCATGATGTGACCATACAAGGATAAATATTTATTATTTCATTAACACAAGAAAAGATAATTATTTCATGTAAAATTTTAATCATATATATGAATGGTGCAATCTTGAGGAACTATTTGGTACAGCCCTTATTAGATGAGATCCATATGTCTACAAGGAGAGGAATGAAATTTCTGATGGACTTTCAAAGGTCAAACTTCAGTTGGATAATGGGCAATGGATCATACAGGAAAATATCAGAGGCCAACCATCCGAATAGTTGCATCCGTCTTTCTTTTAATACTTCTGGACATTCTACTAGGGCAGTCTTGAACCATACTTAATTTTTGTTCGATGATTCTGGATAAGAAAATGGATATCTATTACTTTTTATGTGGTTTTATCGATACTGAAGAGTCATGTGATGTCTCCTGTTAGAGCAGATATATTGGACTATACATTTGAGTTATAGTTTGTTAGAAGTACCTTAGGAAGTTCCCTTCTGGACAACAAGGGAGAACACTTACAGAGATGATTCTATTACTTTTTTTGTCCTTTTAAAGGAAACAAAAATGCTGGAATGCATATACAAAATGTAATTTTGTCTTATGAATAAAATTACTATTTGTTTCCACGGAATATCTAAAAAAAGTTGCAATCTATAATTTTAATTTCTATCTAATTTTTATCATAAAAAAAAATTATCACAATATGTGATGTGTATTGTGATCACTAAAATATAAATAATTTGCAAATTTACAAAACCTTAGATGATGACTTTCATAAGACAATTCTAAAAGTCAACTTCTTACAACTCAATTTTCCAAAAAAATACTGTAAATAAAATCTTTAACAAGAAAAATTAAATAACATAAACTATAAAGATTTGAAATAAACCAATACAGGGACTAGCCACTTTGTGGCTTGTTCTTGTTTTCCTGTTGAAATCAAGCTCGTACTGCGACTAACTCATTCTTGTACTGATACACATTTATTCAAACTTGGAGTAACCAATCGGTGTATGAATCATTCCAATGTTTCTACAATCATACTTAAATATGATGCATGTTCAGGCTCAACCCACAATCATGATTGCAGCAATTGCACGCCAAATGCGGGACCATTTATCTCATATTTCCATTCATATCAACTCTCACAAAAACCTTAAGACCCCGTACATTGGACTAGGCCTTTTCTTGCAGTAACTGCATGTCAAATGTGTAACCATTTATCTCATGTTTCCATTCATATCCACTCACAAAAATCTTAAACCCCTAGACATTGGACTAGGCCTTGTCCTAAAATTCTCATAAAACAAGTGGAATGAAATGAGCATACAGACAAAATTAACCAAAATAATCAAAACAAAGTGGAATAAAAAATGAAGCATATAGTAATTACTGTCCAATACATTATAAAAAAAGTATATCATCTACATCTTAAAGATATTGCTGGCAAGTTCTTGCGTGGAAATGCGAGCAGAGAGAGCATAAACAGAAAAAGAGATCAAAGCAAGCACATTATTTATTCAGCGCTGTGGTCCATAGCACACATTTTTTATCCTGCAAGAGGATATTAGAGAAAACAATGGAAAAATGCAATGTTGTGGGTTTCCTTCAAAATGGCACAGTTGTTTAATGCAGACATCAAATATAAACAAAGATGATTAAGAATAATAACGGACGGATAAATTTGCATAAAATTCATCCTCATATCACAGATCTTGTGTATTTAATTGAAGTGTATTTATGACAGACATAGAAATGGTAAACCTGTCCAAGACCCAAAAATGTTTTGAAGGTCATACAGAAAATTCATGAAACATTACACAAGACAGAAGAAATAAAAGAAGTATTTTATTCCTCTAGCATGACATGCTACACTATACATAGAAGCTTCCACATGAATTTATTGAGAAACTATCACATGTCCATTCAAGATCCTAAAATGCAGTCTGTCAATATAAATCAGTCAAAACTGCATATTTACAGGTACACAATCCGGAATAGATGTAATCAAGCCACAAGTTTGAGGGTAGCTGTTGAACACGTTCAGACAGTCTCTTAGAAGAAGTAACGATCTTGCCTGCTAATCTACACAAATACTATGAAACGTGTTTTTGGTCTTACAATACATTGCCATAAAAAAGGACCATACAGAATGGCATTACAATAGGCACTCCCTTGAACATCTTCAATACAAATCATCAAGCACATCAAAAGTACAAAGCTTCAGCAGCATCATCAACAAACATGGTACCAGTCAAGCCAGCAATAACAAGATTCAGCTTGAGTTTATGAAAGCTTCTTCCTTTCATTCTGTTGCCACTGCTCCTCTTTAAGCTGTTTCTCCGGATCCTTTGGAAAATATTTTATTTGAACCATATCACTAACCTCACTAATTACCTGAAAAACAAAGATAATTACACCTTCTCAATAACTGGGGGAAGTAGACTTTAAGCAAGAGCGTTCATGGTTTAAGATGGTAATTGTGCAAATAGAACAAACTGATTTATGCAATACTGACAAGGCCATATGTATACTTCACATACATCTGTGAAAATGCACAAAATATATTTCATGAGATAAATTATGTTGCATAAATTCTGTTCAGCTCCACAAATATCCAAAGTAGAAAATGACTTCACACAGATACAACATCCTTCTACTGACTGTCATTTCAACCGATAAGCTATGATTATACGAAAACTGTTAAATTTGGCAGCATCGGCAGTCATTCTCCAATGAGAGGCCATGTGGGCCACCCTGAGGCTACCCAGGTAGATTTGGAGAATCAACCAGTCTTGTGAGGTATTGACAAAAGCCAGGGGGAATGTACAACCTCTGTGAGTCAAACCAAAAGTCAGGACGAACGAGATGCTATATGATCTTGTGAGTCTAGCCAAGGCAAAGGAAGAAGTCTTGTAAGTCTAAGACAAAAGTCAAGATGTAAATCCAATGCAAAAGTCAAGGGGAACGTACAACCTCTGTGAGCATAGACAATCTAGTGCAAAATCCAAGGGGAACGTACAACCTCTGTGAGCATAGACAGACTAGTGCAAAAGTCAGGGGGGAATGTACAACCTCTAAAGTCTAGTCAAGCCTTGTGAGCCATGAGCAAAAGTCAAGGCATCTAGCAAAAGTTAGGTTGAATGTACAATTCCTATGAGCTAGAAACAAACAATCTTCCTTATGCAAATAATGTAAATGTATTGATCTAGTGAGTTAGCACGTGTAACATTATCCACCATGAAAAGAAATTCGAGTTGCCTAACTCAGTTGTAAAAGTCGATTTCCATGCTTAGTCTGAGTTGCCAAACTCAAGTTATAAAAGACAAGTTGTATGTCTAGTTCGAGTGGTCAAAGTCAAGTTGACAAGTCGAGTTGCATGTTGCATGTTGCATGTCGAGTTGCATGCATGTCAAGTTGCATGCATGCATGTCAAGTTGCATTGCATGTATGTCTAGTTGCATGTCGACTTGCATGCTGGGTTGGCATGCCATGCATAAGCCAAGTCTCAAGGGCGAGTTGGCATGCAAAGTTTAGTCAAGTCAAGTCATAATTCGAGTTGTAAAGACATGCAGCCTCTTACTAATTCGAACACTCTCTCCTCTCCTTCCAGCATCTTATATATACAGAGCTCAACCCCCTCTTCTTAACACACATGCTATGCAGAGTAAGAGTAAAGGAGGAATTATGTTTGCAGGTGGAAGAGAGTAGTCAGCGCTTGAGTGTATTGCAGCTGATATACACAAGCAGCATTTGAGTTTCTCATATATATACAGTCAGGTTTATAACAGCATTAAAAGAAAGCGAATAGTGCTGTCTATATCAGCAGAAAAGGACAGCGAAGAGTGCTGGTTATATCAGCAGTAAAGATAGTAAAGAGTGTTGGTTTTTGTGTCATACAGTCAGGTATTTTCATGGTGGATTATTGTACAAGATCTTACATATCATTTGCAATTAAAGGAAGATTGTTTGCTGGGGGTTTTCTCCCTGTATAGGGTTTCCCCAGGGTATATGTGTTGTTGATGTGTATGCCTGTGGATCTACATGGTTTTTGCTATTCAGTTGTGTTTGTGTATTGTTGAAATGTATTAATTTGGAATCAAAGTGTTGAAGAAATTAAAGAAATAATCCGCATATTAAATCAAGCTCAATAATTTAACATGGTATCAGAGCTAAGGGTGTGAAAGAGCTTGTTGAAGTGTAGGAACAAGGTACACACAGATCCAAGAGAGATTGATAAGTTTCCAGTGTAAGTTCCATAGCATCCTCCATTTCTGTCAGGATCGAGGATAGGCTTGAAGGAGCTTCCAACTTCAATGTGCGGAAGCTTAGGATAATGAATATCTTGCAGGAGCATGATCTTGGGCAGTATGTGACCACAGTGATGGAGGAACCCACCTCTAATGCAGGGAGAGCGGCCTTTAGAAAGAATCAAGCAAAGGCCAAGCGAATTATCTTTGACTCGATCAAAGACAGTATAATGCCAACAATGACTTCGTTAATGACTGCCAAGGAATGTGTGGATACCTTGGTAAATCTGTATGAGAAAAAGGCACCAAGTCAGAAGAGGACACTTAAGCACAAGCTTAAGTATTTGAAGATGGAGAAAGGTGAATCAGTAGCATCTTTCTGTTCCAGGATAGCCCAGATCAGAGATCAGCTTTTGGTCACATCTTTTGGTCATAGGTGTCACAGTGTATGATGATGACATAGTGCAGGCCATATTTGATGGTCTTCCTTCTTCATGGGAGACTTTCTTATCCATCGTGAGTGGGAGAGAGATTCAACCCACGTTTGAGAGATTATGGCATGACTGTCTCCAAGAGGAGAGTCGCACTGTTACTAGGAGCAAGCCATCCAAAGAAGAGCATTCAGCATTAGCATCAAGATTCAAGGGAAAGAAGGAAGTCACTTTCCAGAAAGGCCTTCAGAAGAAGATAAATACTAAAGGTATGTTCAAAGGAAAGAATATTGATACATCTAAGATTAAATGCTTTAATTGCAATTAGTTGGGTCACTTTGCTAGAGACTGCTGGTATAGGAAGAAAAATCCAAGGAAAGGGAAACATCATGCCTCAACTGATGAGGATGATGATTCCAAAAGAAATCAAAAAAGTACTAATAAAAGAGAAAACGGAAAAGAATATTACTTGGTTTCTGCTTTATCCAGTACAGTTATCACAGGGCCGAAAACTTGGTTAGTAAGCAGTGGTACATCAAAGCACATGACAAGGTACAAGGAGATTCTTTCAGATTTCAAGAAGAAATCCTTTGCAAAGCAAGTTGAGTTTGGGGATGACAAATGTTACAAGATAGAGGGAGTAGGCTCTATCTCCTTCAGATTGGAATCTGGGGCAATGCTTCATGTTGATGAAGTTTTATATGTGTTAGGGCTCAGGAAGAATCTATTATCAGTTGCAACCCTTGAGTACAAGGGATATTGAGTGATCTTCAAGGACAGGAAGGCACTTCTGTGGGCTAAAGGTAGCCACCTGAGTACAACAGAACCTATCGGGACTCGCAGAGGAGCACTGTATGTTGTGACAAGATAGTCAATTCAGGCATTAGCTCATGATGCGACTAGCTCCAGCGAGTTGTGGGACAGAAGGCTTGGACATCTTCATTATAAATCACTTCTAGATCTCTTGAATATGGTATGTGGCATGCCCTCTATTTCTTTTAGTAAAATTGAAATTTGTAAAGGATGCATGCTTGGTAAAAATATAAAGAAGGCATTTCCTAGCAGTGAGAGTAGAGCTCAAGGCATCTTAGATCTGGTTCATTCTAATGTATGTGGTCCCATGTCATCTCCCTATGTTAGTGGTTGCTTGTATTATGTCATTTTTATTGATGATTGCTCTAGAAAATGTTTGATCTATTTCCTTAAAGCGAAAAGTGACACATTTGATAAGTTTAAAGAATTTAAAGCCTTTATTGAAAAGCAGATAGAAAAACACATCAGAACTCTTAGAACAGACAAGGGAGGAGAGTTTGAAACTCTCCAGTTTGAGGATTTCTGCAAGAAAACAGGAATCAAGAGACAGTTGACCGTTCCATATAACCCTCAGCAAAATGGTGTTGCTGAGAGGAAAAACAGGACAATATGTGAGGCAGCAAAAGATATGATGTTTGACCAAGATCTGCCAAATTCCTTACGGGAAAAAGCTACCTCCACTACCGTGTATATTCAGAACAGGTGTCCTCATGCTATCTTGAAGGACAAGACTCCTGAAGAGGTCTTCTCAGGGACCAAACCTGAAGTAGGGCATCTAAGGATATTTGGGTGTCCAGTATGTATTCATGTCCCTAACGAAAAGAGGACAAAGATGGAAACCTTGGGCAAGAAAGGGGTTTTTTGGGGTACAACGAGAACTCCAAGGCTTACAGGATTTATGTACCAGGTCAGAGGCAGATAGAAGTAAGCACGGATGTGACTTTCCATGAGGAAGTCGCATTCCAGAAATCCAGAGAGCTACAGCAGGAATCAGAAGCAGTTCAACCAGCTTCACCCTCTTCTGAAAGTGAAGAGTCAAATGATCAAAGGGAGGAACCTCATGAAGGGCCAAGTGATGAGCCCCTAGAACCTGCTAAAGAGTTGGAAATAACTCTTAAAGAACCTCTAGCCAAAAGGAAGCCAGGATGGCTTAAAGATACAGTGCAGGAAGCAGAAACAATAGCTTCTCCCAAAGGAACTTTCAGGGAAAGTAAGAGGCCCCATAGTATGGAGGCTATGTTGCACTGATGAGAAACATTAGTGATGTCGATCCCTCTTCGTTTGAAGAAGCAGATAAATTACAAGTGTGGAAGGATGCCATGCTTGAGGAATACAGTTATATTCTAAAGAACAATGTTTGGGACATTGTACCGAGGCCAAAGGACAAATCAGTGGTCTCTTCCAAATGGATCTATAAGATCAAACATGTAGCCGATGGGAGTGTGGAAAATTTCAAAGCAAGATTTGTAGCCAGAGGCTTCTCTCATAAAGAAGGAATTGACTATGATGAGACTTTTGCCCCTGTAGCCAGGTATACCTCCATTCGAGTTATTATTGCATTAGCTTCAGTTCTTGGTTGGAAATTACATTAGATGGATGTAAAAAAAACATTCTTGAATGGAAAGATTGAACAACAAGTCTTTGTGGAACAACCAGATGGTTTTGTACTGCATAACAAAGACACTCATGTATGCAAGCTAAGGAAGGCCTTGTATGGTCTTAAGCAGGCTCCCAGAGTTTGGTATGACAGGATTGATGGCTTTCTTAAAAGCCTGGGCTTTCATAAAATTGATGTTGATGGGAATCTTTACTTCAAGGTAAAAGGGAACCAGCCTGTTATATTAATCTTGTATGTTGATGATCTTTTTCTGACAGGAGATGAAGTGTTAATAGCCTGGTGTAAGAGGGAGCTAATCTCATAATTTGAAATGAAAGACTTAGGATTGATGCATTACTTCCTAGGATTGGAAGTGTGGCAAAGACAGGGCAAGATATTTCTGGCACAAGGTAAATACACAGTGGATGTGTTAAAGAGGTTTGGTATGATGGATTGTAAATCCATGTCTACTCCGATGATTACCAACCTGAGGAAGCTGCATGATTCTAACACAAGTTCAAATTTGGTGGTGTTAAATTTGGCAGCATCGACAGTCATTCTCCAATGAGAGGCCATATGGGCCACCCAGAGGCTAGCTAGGGAGATTTGGAGAATCAACCAGTCTTGTGAAGTATTGACAAAAGCCAGGGGGAACATACAACCTCTGTGAGGAAAACCAAAAGTCAAGACGAACAAGATGCTATGTAAGTCTAATGCAAAAGTCAGGGGGAACGTACAACCTCTGTGAGCATAGACAGTCTAGTGTAAAAGTCARGGGGAACGTACAACCTTTGTGAGCATAGACAGACTAGTGCAAAAGTTAGGGGGAACATACAACCTCTGTGAGCCTAGTCAAGCCTTGTGAGCCATGAGCAAAAGTCAAGGCATCTAGCAAAAGTCAGGTTGAATATAAAATTCCTATGAGCTAGAAACAAACGATATTCCTAATATTGCAAATGATATAAATGTATTGATCTAGTGCATTGGCACGTGTAACATTATCCACCATGAAGAGAAATTTGAATTGCCTTGTAAAGAGTTGAGTTGTAACTGAAGTCTCAAGTCTAGTTCTATTTTCGAACTAAAGTGTAATGCTCAGTTGTAACTGAAGTCTCAAGTCTAGTTCTATTTTCGAACTAAAGTGTAATGTTGAGTTAAGTCAAGCATGCTTTCACACCTCTATTTCGAGCCCTCTCCTCTTCTCCTCTTCACTCCTTTATAAGCAGAGATCGACCCCTCTCTTCTATACAATTGTTATGCAGGGTAAGGTCAAGCTAGAGGCAGAAATACAAGGGTTGAACAGAGGCGCATATCAGTCCACTAGTGGCAGCAATACAAGCGTTGAACAGAGGTGCATATCAGTCCACTAGTGACAGCAATACAAGCATTGAACAGAGGCGCATATCAGTCCTCTAGTGGCAGCAATACAAGTGCTAAACAGAGGCGCATATCAGTCCACTAGTGGCAGCAATTCAAGCGCTATATAGAGGCACGTAGCAGTCAATCAAAGGCAGCAACAACAACAGCCCATTTCAGAGCTGATATAGCAGTTCATAAGAGGCAGCAAATCTCAGTCTTTGAAGGCAACTTGGATACATCTATATCAGCAAGATCTCTTAGTTCACTGTCAGGTTAGAGTCAACTTGGCAAGCTCTTTAAGAGCAGAGTATTCATGGTGGATATTTGTAAGTGATCTTATATTATTAATGCAATAAAGGAATAGCATTTGCTGGGGGTTTTCTCCCTGTATAGGGTTTCCCCAGGGTATATGTGTTGTTGATGTGCATGCTTACATATCTACATGATTATTGTGATTCAGTTATGATTCTAAATTGTTGAAATGTATTAAGCTGGAATCAAAGTGTTGAAGAAAATAAAAAAATAATCCGCATAAGAAATCAAGCTCATAATTTAACATGGTATCAGAGCTTAGGGTGTGATAAGTTTGTTGAAGTGCAACAGCAGGTACACACAGATCCAAGAAAGCTTGATTAAGTTTCTAGTGTGAGGTCCATGGCATCCTCCATTTCAGTCGGGGCCGAGGATAGGCTCGAAGGAGCTACCAACTTCAATGTGTGGAAGCTCCAGATAACAAATATCTTGCAGGAGCATGATCTTGAGCAATATGTGACCACACTGGTGGAGGAACCCACTACTAATGCAGGAAGAATGGCTTTCAGGAAGAGTCAAGCAAAGGCTAAGAGAATCATCTTTGACTCAGTCAAAGACAGTATAATGTCGGCAATGATTTCGTTAATGACTGCCAAGGACTGTATGGATACCTTGGTGAATCTGTATGAGAAACAGGTTCCAAGTCAAAAGATGACACTTAAGCATAAGCTTAAGTATTTGAAGATGGAGAAAGGTGAATCCGTAGCATCTTTCTGTTCTAGGATAGCCCAAATTAGAGATCAGCTTTTGGTCACAGGGGTCACAGTGGATGATGATGACTTAGTGCAGGCCATATTTGATGGTCTTTCTTCTTCATGGGAGACCTTCTTATCCAGTGTGAGTGAGAGAGAGATTTAGGCCACGTTTGAGAGGTTATGGCATGATTGCCTCCAAGAGGAGAGTCGCATTGCTACCAGGAGCGATCCAACCAGAGGAGACCATTCAGCATTAGCATCAAGATTCAAGGGAAAGAAGAAAGTCACTTTCCAAAAAGGCTCTCAGAGGAAGTCAAACACCAAAGGTATGTTCAAAGGAAAGAGTATTGATACATCTAAAATTAAATGCTTTAATTGTAATAAGTTGGGTCATTTTGCTAAAGACTGTTGGTTTAGAAAGAAAAAAACAAGGAAAGGGAAACATCATGCCTCAACTGTTGAGGATGATGAATCCAAAAGAAAACAGAAAAGTCTTCCTAATGAGAGAGAAAATAAAAAAGAATATTACATGGTTTCCGCCTTATCCAGTTCAGTTTTCACGGAGCTGAAAACTTGGTTAGTAGACAGTGGTGCATCAAAACACATGACAGGGTACAAGGAGATCCTCTCAAATTTCAAGACAAAATCTTTTGCAGAGCAGGTTGAGCTTGGGGATGACAAATGTTACAAGATAGATGGAGTAGGCTTTATCTCCTTCAAATTGGAATATGGGGCTAGACTTCATGTTAATGAAGTATTATATGTTCCAGGGCTCAAGAAGAATCTTCTATCAGTTGCAATCCATGAGGACAACGGATATTGCATGATTTTCAAGGACGGGAAGGCATTATTGTGGGTTAAAGGTAGCCACTTGAATACAGCAGAACCCATTGGGACTCGCAGAGGTGCACTGTACGTCGTGATAGAACAGTCAGTTCAGGCATTGGCTCATGATGCGACAAGCTCCAGCGAATTGTGGCAAAGAAGACTTGGACATCTTCATTACAAAGCACTTCCAAATCTACAGAACATGGTATGTGGCATGCCCTCTATTTCTCTTAGTAAAAATGAAATTTGTAAAGGATGCATGCTAGGTAAAAATATAAAGAAATCATTTCCTAGTAGTGACAGCAGAGCTCAGGGCATCTTAGATCTGGTTCATTCTGATGTATGTGGTCCCATGTCATCTCCCTCACTCGGTGGTTGTTTGAATTATGTCATTTTTATTGATGATTACTCAAGAAAATGTTGGATCTATTTCCTTAAAGCTAAAAGTGACACATTTGATAAATTCAAAGGGTATAAAGCCTTTATTGAAAAGAAGACAGGGAAACACATCAGAACCCTTAGAACAGACAATGGAGGAGAGTTTGAATCTCTCCAGTTTGAGGATTTTTGCAAGTCGACAGGAATCAAGAGATAGTTGACAGTGCCATATAACCCTCAGCAAAATGGAGTTCCTGAGAGGAAAAACAGGACAATTTGTGAGGCAGCGAAAGCCGTGATGTTTGACCAGGATCTGCCAAATTCTTTATGGGCAGAAGCTACCTCCACTTACATGTATATTCAGAACAGTTGTCCACATGCTATCTTAAAGGACAAGACTCTTGAAGACGTCTTCTAAGGGATCAAACCTGAAGTAGGGAATCTAAGGATATTTGGGTGTCCAGTGTATATTCACGTCCCTAAGGAAAAGAGGACAAAGATGGAACCCTCAGGCAAGAAAGGGGTTTTTGTGGGGTATAGTGAGAACTCCAAGGCTTACAGGATATATGTACCAGGTCAGAGGCAGATAGAGGTAAGAAGAGATGTGACTTTCCATGAGGAAGCCACATTCAAGAAATCCAGAGAGCTTCAACAGGAATCAGAAGCATTTCAGCCAACTTCACCTTCTTCTGAAAATGAAGAGTCAGATGATCAGAGGGAGGAACCTCATGAAGGGCCAAGTAATGAGCCCCTAGAACCTGTTGAAGAGTTAGAAAGAACTCTTGAAGAACCTCCAGCCAAAAGGAAGCCAGGGTGGCTTAAAGAAACAAAGCAGGAAGCAAAAGAGATAGTTGCTCCCAAAGGAACTTTCAGGGAAAGTAAGAGGCCTCACAGGTTTGGAGGCTATGTTGCACTGATGAGCAGCATCAATGATGTCGAACCTTCTTCATTTCAAGAAGCAGATAAATTACAAGTATGGAAGGATGCCATGCTTAAGGAATACAGGTCAATTCTAAAGAACAATGTCTGGGACATTGTACCGAGGCCAAAGGACAAATCAGTGGTCTCTTCGAAATGGATCTATAAGATCAAACATGCAGCTGATGGGAGTGTGGAAAAATTCAAAGCAAAATTTGTAGCCAGAGGCTTCACTCAGAAAGAAGGAATCGACTATGAAGGGACTTTTTCCCTTGTAGCCAGGTATACTTCCATTCGAACTATTATTGCATTAGCTTTAGTTCTTGGTTGGAAGCTACATCAAATGGATGTAAAAACAACATTCTTGAATGGAAAGATTGAACAGGAGGTCTTTGTGGAACAACCAGATGGTTTTTTACTGCATAACAAAGGCACTCATGTATGCAAGCTAAGGAAGGCCTTGTATGGTCTTAAGCAGGCTCCCAGAGTTTGGTATGACAGGATTGATGACTTTCTTAAAAGCCTGGGTTTTCAGAAAAGTGATGTTGATGCAAATCTATACTTCAAGGTAAGAAGTAACCAACCTGTTATACTAATCCTGTATGTTAATGATCTCTTTCTAACAGGAGATGAAGGGCTAATATCCTGGTGTAAGAGGGAGCTAATCTCAGAATTAGAGATGAAAGACTTAGGCTTGATGCATTACTTCCTAGGATTGGAAGTGTGGCAAAGACAGGGAGAGATATTTCTGGCACAAGGAAAATATACAGTGGATCTACTAAAGAGGTTTGGTATGATGGATTGCAAATCCATGTCTACTCCGATGGTTACCAACCTAAGGAAGCTGCATGATTCCGATACAGGTTCAGATTTGGTGGATCCCACCATGTATAGGCAGTTGATTGGATCATTGATGTACATGATCCACACCAGGACATATACATGCTATGCAGTGATTGCAATGAGTCAATTCATGATTGAACCGAGACAGAGACAATGGGTGGCAGCAAAGCACATCTTCAGATATCTCATAGGGACCATTACCTATGGTCTGAGATATACATCTAGTGGTGGTTTATTTCTGCATGGGTATGCAGATGTTGACTGGGCAGGAAGCCTAGTGGATCGGAAGAGTACTTCTGGATACTTCTTCAGTTTAGGATCAGTTATGATCTCTTGGTCAAGCAGGAAACAGGGGTCTATTGCACAAAGTACAGCAGAGGCTGAGTACATTGCAGCAAGTGATGCTAGAAAGGAAGCAATATGGCTCAGAAATTGGTTTCTGGGTTGTTTGGTGACAAGCTCGAGACGACGGTGGTTCACTGTGATAATCAAAGTTGCATAAAACTGACAGAGAACCCGATATTTCACGACAGGTCAAAGCATATTGACATGAAGTACCACTACATCCGAGACTTGGTCCAAAGAAAAATTGTAAAGTTACAGTACATAGCCACGAGCAAGCAAGTAGCTGATATCCTGACCAAGCCTCTGACCTCGAGACAGTTTATGCAGCTGAGAGGCAAGCTTGGTGTGGCTGAGAATGACTCCCTCGTTGAGAGGGAGTGTTAAATTTGGCAGCATCGACAGTCATTCTCCAATGAGAGGCCATATGGGCCACCCTGAGGCTAGCCAGGGAGATTTGGAGAATCAACCAGTCTTGTGAGGTATTGACAAAAGCTAGGGGAAACGTACAACCTTTGTGAGCCAAACCAAAAGTCAAGACGAACGAGATGTTATGTAAGTCTAATGCAAAAGTCAGGGGGAACGTACAACCTCTGTGAGCATAGACAGTCTAGTGGAAAAGTCAGGGGGAACGTACAACCTCTATGAGCATAGACAAACTAGTGCAAAAGTCAGGGGGAACATACAACCTCTGTGAGCCTAGTCAAGCCTTGTGAGCAAAAGTCAAGGCATCTAGCAAAAGTTAGGTTGAATATAAAATTCCTATAAGCTAGAAACAAACAATATTCCTAATATTGCAAATGATATAAATGTATTGATCTAGTGCATTGGCAGGTGTAATATTATCTACCATGAAGAGAAATTTGAATTGCCTTGTAAAGAGTTGAGTTGTCACTGAACTCTCAAGTCTAGTTCTATTTTCGAACTAAAGTGTAATGCTCAGTTGTAAGTTGTAACTGAAGTCTCAAGTCTAGTTCTATTTTCGAACTAAAGTGTAATGTTGAGTTAAGTCAAGCATGCTTTCACACCTCTATTTCGAGCCCTCTCCTCTTCTCCTCTTCACTCCTTTATAAGCAGAGGTTGACCCATCTCTTCTATACAATTGTTATGCAGGGTAAAGGTCAAGCTAGAGGCAGAAATACATGTGCTGAACAGAGGCGCATATCAGTCCACTAGGGGCAGCAATACAAGTGCTGAACAGAGGCGCATATCAGTCCTCTAGTGGCAGCAATACAAGCGCTAAACAAAGGCGCATATCAGTCCACTAGTGGCAGCAATACAAGCGCTGAACAGAGGCGCATATCAGTCCACTAGTGGCAGCAATACAAGCGCTGAACAGAGGCGCATATCAGTCCTCTAGTGGCAGCAATACAAGCGCTAAACAGAGGCGCATATCAATCCACTAGTGCTAGCAATTCAAGCGCTATATAGAGGCACGTAGCAGTCAATCAGAGGAAGCAACATCAGTCCATTTCAGAGCTGATATAGCAGTTCATAAGAGGCAGTGTATCTCAGTCTTTGAAGGCAACTTGGATACATCCATATCAGCAAGGTCTCTTAGTTCACTGTCAGGTCAGAGTCAACTTGGCAAGCTCTTTAAGAGCAGAGTATTCATGGTGGATATTTATAAGTGATCTTACATTATTAATGCAATAAAGGAATATCGTTTGTTGGGGTTTTTCTCCCTGTACAGGGTTTCCCCAGGGTATATGTGTTCTTGATGTGCATGCTTATGTATCTACACGATTATTGTTATTCAGTTATGATTCTATATTGTTGAAATGTATTAAGCTGGAATCAAAGTGTTGAAGAAAATAAAGAAATAATCCGCATAAGAAATCAAACTCATAATTTAACAGGTGGATCCCACCATGTATAGGCAACTGATTGGATCATTGATGTATATGATCCATACCAGGCCAGATATATGCTATGCAGTGATTGCAATGAATCAGTTCATGGCTGAACCGAGATAGACACTAGGTGGCAGCAAGGCACATCTTGAGATATCTCAGAGGGACCATTACCTACGATCTGAGATATACATCCAGTGGTGGTTTGTCTCTGCATGGGTATGCAGATGCGCACTAGGCAAGAAGCCTAGTGGACCAAAAAAATACTTCCGGATACTGCTTCAATTTAGGATCCGCTATGATCTCATGGTCAAGCAGGAAACAGGGATCCATTGCACAGAGTACAACAGAGGCTGAGTACATTGCAGCAAGTGATGCTAGCAAGGAAACAGTATGGCTCAGAAAAATGGTTTCTAGATTGTTTGGCGATAAGCTAGAGACGACGGTGGTTCATTGTGATAATCAAAGCTACATAAAGCTGACAGAGAACCCGGTATTTCACGACAGGTCAAAGCACGTTGACATGAAATACCATTACATCAGAGACATGGTCCAGATAAAAACTGTAAAGCTACAGTACATAGCCACGAGCGAGTAGGTAGTTGATATCCTAACCAAGCCATTGCCACTGAGATAGTTTGTGCCGCTGGGAGGAAAGCTTGGTGTCGCTGAGACTGACTCCCTTGCTGAGAGGGAGTGTTAAATTTGGCAGCTGAGAGGCCATGTGTGCCACCCTGAGGCTAGCCAGGGAGATTTGGAGAATAAACCAGTCTTGTGAGGTATTGACAAAAGCCAGGGGGAACATACAACCTCTATGAGTCAAACCAAAATTCAAGACGAACGAGATGCTATATGATCTTGTGAGTCTAGCCAAGGCAAAGGAAGAAGTCTTGTAAGTCTAAGACAAAAGTCAATATGTAAGTCTAATGAAAAAGTCAGGGGGAACATCCAACCTCTGTGAGCATAGACAGTCTAGTGCAAAATCCAAGAGGAACGTACAACCTCCGTGAGCATAGACAAACTAGTGCAAAAGTCAAGGGGAATGTACAACCTCTGTGAGCCTAGTCAAGCCTTGTGAGCCATGAGCAAAAGTCGAGGCATCTAGCAAAAGTTAGGTTGAATGTACAATTCCTATGAGCTAGAAACAAACAATCTTCATTATGCAAATAATGTAAATGTATTGATCTAGTGTGTTGGCACGTGTAACATTATCCACAATGAAAAGAAATTCGAGTTGCCTAACTCAGTTGTAAAAGTCGATTTGCATGCTTAGTCTGAGTTGTCAAACTCAAGTTGTAAAAGACAAGTTGTATGTCTAGTTCGAGTGGTCAAAGTCAAGTTGACAAGTCGAGTTGCATGTTGCATGTTGCATGCATCCATGTTGCATGTCGAGTTTCATGTTGGGTTGGCATGCCATGCATAAGCCAAGTCTCAAGGGCGAGTTGGCATGCAAAGTTTAGTCAAGTCAAGTCATAATTCGAGTTGTAAAGACATGCAGCCTCTTACTAATTCGAACACTCTCTCCTCTCCTTCCAGTGCCTTATATATACAGAGCTCGACCCCCTCTTCTTAACACACATGCGATGCAAAGCAAGAGTAAAGGAGGAAGTCCGTTTGCAGGTGGAAGAGAGTAGTCAGCGCTTGAGTGTATTGCAGCTGATATACACAGGCAGCGTTTGAGTTTCTCATATATATACAGTCCGGTTTATATCAGCATTAAAAGACAGCAAATAGTGCTGTCTATATCTATTATCAGCAGTAAAGGACAGCGAATAGTGCTGTCTATATCAGCAGAAGAGGACAGCGAAGAGTGCTGGTTATATCAGCAGTAAAGATATTAAAGAGTGCTGGTTTTTGTGTCATGCAGTCAGGTATTTTCATGGTGGATTATTGTACAAGATCGTACATATTATTTGCAATTAAAGTAAGATTGTTTGCTGGGGTTTTTCTCCCTGTATAGGGTTTCCCCAGGGTATATGTGTTGTTGATGTGTATGCTTGTGGATCTACATGGTTATTGCTATTCAGTTGTGTTTCTGTATTGTTGAAATGTATTAAGCTGGAATCAAAGTGTTGAAGAAATTAAAGAAATAATCCGCATATTAAATCAAGCTCAATAATTTAACAAAAACACCACCAGTGCAGATACACTTATTCTGTAGTTAATGTTTTGCTTTGCACATAAGAATTGAAAAGATCAATCAACTCAAGCTTGTGTGAAGGTAACTACAGCCATTAAATTGGTAATTGCAGCTCCATGATAGGTACAAGTACAAAGACATGCACTATCCAGACTATCATGAGAGTGCAATACTATTGAATGATGGTAATTAGAGGCACATTTAAAAAACAAATTCAATAAGCCAACAAGTGTCCTCTTCATTCCCTTAAAATATTCTACTTAGAAGCCATGAATAGTCATGCCAAGTGTTAGAAATAGGAAATAGCTCTTTGTTGAGGGTCATTTTTGTCTGCCAATTAATTGAGAGCATTTACACCCTCGTGAGCCGCCTGCTGTTTCTAAGTCATATATACCCTTCCTTCATTAGATTTTGGCCATGATATAATGATATTTATTATGATGTCTGCATCTGGTTTGAAATTTGAATTGTCCCTTTTACATGATAGAATATAACATGAAGATATAAAAAATTTGGGTCACTTAATATGTTAGTGACCTGTGATCATGTTAATATTATAATGTTGAGAGTAGTGGTTAGGTGGTTACACCTTAATAACCAACTTAGAGTACTATATAACAATATTATGAGAGATGATTAAATGAAAGTAGTAGAATGTACTTGCTGTAGCATCATCATTAATATATGTGACATTTATTATTCTCTCTAATTATGTTTATTATCGCTGTGTTATGTATGGACCTATATGAAATCCTACCTGGTATTGAAAAAGATACCTGTCTTGGAGCCTGTGAAAGGCTGTTAGGTTGCGAAATTTGTGAGAGACAGAGAATCGAAGACAAGGAAGCAGTCAATATCATCGGAGACCATGAAGACCATGGATCAAAGAGCGGAAGTGTGTGGAGCCTCAAGGCAAGAAATTCCAAAATTAAAAAACGGAATTAAGACTAAAGCACACAAGCTGCAGATCTTAATCTGAAAAGAAAAATAAAGGCTTTTTAAAAAATTTCAGTTTTTCCTTATGTCAAACTTAGGGAAAATTTGGAAAAGAATAAAATAAAAAAGAAATTAAAAGAGAAAGATAAGGAAGATAGAACAACCGTCAACTGTTTCTTGGTGTTACAGCTTATTATGCCAGAACCAAGACTTGAGTAATAACCTGAAGTGGATTTCCTTCTGTCACTACATCCATCTGAATCAGTAAAGTTTAAGCCCTTCTAATATGATGTTGTTTCGTACAAAGTTTAGTCCATAGTGCAAGGTTCCCAGTAACTTGCAAATACCTCAGAATTCTCTTCCCAGCTGTCCAACGACTCTGTTTGGGATCTGTCATAAATCTGAAAGCATGCCAACAGAAAATGTGATCTCTGGCCTAGTTGTAGTTAAGTAGGTAAGATCACCAACTAGCCTATCTGGATAAAGTGTTGTCCACTGATTTTCCATTCTCATCAGCTAACAGTTTTGTGCCAACTTCCACAGGGGTAGGAACAAGCTTACAGTCTTCCATTTTAAACTTCTTCAAAATTTCCCAAATATATTTAGCCTGCAAAATGAAGATTCTACCAGGGCTCTGTCATACTTTTACTCGAAGGCAGTAGTGGATTGGACCAAGATCTGCCATTTCAAATGTCTTCATCAGATCTTACTTAATTCTTCTGTTAGCTGATTATTGTTCCCGGTTATAACTTATGAGTCATGACCAGGTCATCAACATAGAGTGCTACCAAAATCACTGAGTCTCCTTGAACTTTGATATAGAGATTGCATTTAAATAGATTTCTGAAAATGGTTCTTGAAAAAGTACCTGTCAATTTTTGTGTATTTTAACCCATACAAAGCTTTCTTCAGATGGCACATTAAAAGCTCCTTCCCTTTTTCTGTATACCCCAGTGGCTTCTCCATGTAGACCTCTTCTGTCAAGTCTCCCTGGAGAAAGGTGCACTTCACATCCATCTGGTGAACTTGCCACCTGAA
>ML777597.1:558321-573865 GCA_009831015.1 Picea engelmannii | reverse complement strand
GCCAAAAGTGACATTATGTACTTTATCCAAAGTCAAAGTACAAAAAGACATAAAGTACTAGAACAAAGTGCTATCAACCTTCCCTCATGTGTTAGGGAGGACAAAACACATGGGGAACACCTCCTCAGGTACACAACTCAACAGTCTCTTCCTCTCTCTAAAAGAGCCTTTGGGAGTTGCATGTCCTTCAGCTTCCTGCAAGGTCTTCCGGAGCCAAGTTGGTCTCTTCCTGTTGATTGCAGCTTCTCTGGGTGGATCTACAAGTCTCTCTGACTCTACCATCTCATTTTGAACTTCTGGAATGGGTTCCTCTGGTGTAGAGTCTTCCATGACTGCTTCCCTTGGAGCCTTCTGCTCCTCTCAGTCCTCATCCATGTGAGACTTCCTTGATCTTATGAAGGCTTCATCTTCATCAAATGTCACATCCCGGTTGATCTCAATCTGTCTCTGCCCGAGAATGTATATTATGTAAGCCTTCGAAGTCTCATTGTATCCAATGAATGTGCCCTTCTTTCCTGAAGGTTCCAACTTCATTCTCTTTTCCTTTGGAACATGTATAAACACTAGACAACCAAAAATCCTTAAGTGACTGATTTATGGTTTCTTTCCAATGAACACCTCTTCGGGTGTCTCGTTCCCTAATATCTTGTGAGGACTTCTATTCTGGACATACACAGTTGTACTGGATACTTCTTCCCATAAGTGCATGGGTAGGCCCTGGTCATGGATCATCGCTTTCATTGCTTCTACAATGGATCTGTTCTTTCTTTCTGCAACCCCATTCTGTTGGGGGTTGTAGGGAGTTGTTAGCTACCCCCCTTGTTTCTCCCTCTGAAACGAGCCGAAACGGGTACAGTACGGCCGAGAAACGTCGTCGGTCATACCATACGGTGTTTCTCAATTTGGAAACATCGTACGATATGGTTGGTGGCGTTTCCCGACCATACCAGCCTGTACAGCCAGCGTTTCGACCATTCTAAGGTGTCTTAGAGGCCAAAAAAAAATAGGAGGTCATGGGGCCCCCAAACACTCATTTTTTATTTTTTTTTCTCTTTTCTAAATTCTCCAATAAGTATAAAATTGATTTTCTCCCTTTTTTTGTTATCTTTTTAGCTCGGGAGGTACTCCGCATGTTTTGTCTTGTATGCGGATGTAACCTTATGTTGACACTACTAGGCACTTAACTTTGTAATGGGTTTTTATAAAGTTGCTATAAAGTGGTTCTTTTATTAAAGTGACTTTTTAATAAAGTGTTCCTCCTAATTTTAAAGTGACTTTATTTCATAAAGTGCACTTATGTAATAAAGTGAAATTACTTTAATATTTTAAGTGATTCATTTTGGAGGGAATGGATCATGACCCTTGATCTTGAAAAAGGCAAGATTAGATCTTGGCCTTTGGATTTAGGGTTGGGGAAGGTGAAAAGACACTTTGGAGGGAAAAGGTCATTTTCAGATTTAAAGTATTAAAAATATTAATATTATAAAATATATTAAAATATATTAATATATTTTTTAACATATTAATATATTTTATAATATATTACGACCTCCGTAACCACTACACTGCTTTTGTGATCTATTAATTGAAGTCGGGGCAAATAAAAAAACAACAAATTCAAACCAATATATATTTTTTAATATATTAAAATATTTTATAATATATTAATATATATTAAAATATTTCATAATAAATATATATATATATATATATATCTAATATTAATTTTTTATTTATTATTATTATTTTAATGTTTTATTATTATTTTAATGCGTTATGTTACATGAACATCTCTCCCATATTGGGTTGTAGAGCGCCTCTTGGCGCAATTAAAGTTTATAATAGTGGAACTCTTGAAAAAACAATAAACTATTGTCGGCCGACTCCCGAGCAATCAATTTATTATCGGGTTTTCCGTAATTTATTATCAGGTTTTTTGTTCTTGACATTTGCATAGTAATCCAAGGGTTATCCATTATCACGTGACGCATCCACTGAGTTTTACTAGTGCTTGAAGATATAGAAAGAGGAGGGTGTTCGACTGGAACAAGTACAATAAAAAAAGGCTGGATGAACCGACCAAATAACGAGTGTATAGAATGGGATTGGAAAAATAGGGTAGGGATGGCTTCAACCACTATGTGCTGGGTTTGGATTCTTTATGTTGCGGGTGGTCCATCGGACATCCCTTTCCGGAGCGATATGATTTGTATGTTGTCTGCCCCAGTTTCAGTGATGGGCCAAATTCAGGCAGTTTCAAGAAAGCCATAACACTATTCACAATTGTGTGCCAGATCCTGGGCGGATCCGTATCTGATCTGGGGATCTAGACCACAGGCTTGACAGATCCGGTAACATTTCTTAAAACAGAAGTACCAACCTGCAATCATTCAAATCAACTCTCACAAGGATGCCAATTATGGAAACACTCCCTTCAACAATCATGGGCTCTTCAACCATGTTGATGATTGCATCTTTTGGTCCAGGTTCATCATCCTTGCAGACAATATCATTCCCAGCCATGGTAGCATCAATATTGCAGAAGCTTTCCTCAACTACTGGAATGGAATCAAATATGTAGCAGCAAAATGTGCTACATAGTTGACCATGAGGCACACGATCCAACAATGTTGCCATATTTAAACTACCACCATTGGTATGGTTTGAAGTATCTTCACTGTTACACTCAGCTGCCTCATCATCTCCAGAAGAATTAGTGAGCATTGTACCTTTTGACCCGCTTAAACAAATGTCTGAAGGGCTTGTCAACAATTAGTGTTTGGCTTTTCAACAATTGATCAAATACCTTATAACTAGCATTATATGATTCAGTATAAACTTTCAAGGTTCTCAAGAAACAAATCTTCAATATTACTGTTGTTGATGGAGCTGTCAGAATTAAGCCTTCAGTGTAGCCTTACCGTTTTGTCCTTCCCTAATTCTGAAGGACCTTGATGACCACGATGATTGTTGTTATATATACTTGAACACTCACTATTGACATTAATAATACTATCAAAACCAAGCTCCGGAGTGACTTGTTCATCTCTATCTTTCTGCAGGTCTGGATCATGTTCACAATCAATACGTGCTCTAGCTTAGGCCATTAAGGTTGTCATTCCATCTTTGAGCAAGTGGCTAGACAATTCGTTGTGACCATCATGTGCAGAATATGATGCTTCAGTCATAGGGATTACCAAGTTCAATTCTTCCATCTCATTGTTAGTGATGTTTCCAAGCTCTGGCTGCAAAATGATTTGTAAGAGATAGAGGAAGAGCCAAGTTAAACATGCAAGGCACCTTTGGAAGAGATTCGACAGATTAGGTTGGAGTTACAAAGTCAGTTTGAAAAATTTGAAGAAGACAAGGTTAAGCAGAAAGAGATAGATGATGAAGTAGGGAGGAAGAGAGAACTTGCTACAATGAGAACAAATCTTGGTGTTGAATTTGAAGGCTCTTCCTCTATCCCATCTACCAATGTTATGGACCCCTTCCGTTATATTCCTCCCCCTCCTTATAATAAACCTAAAAAGAGGAAGAACATTAAAAGTTATTTTACACCTTCCCCCACCACTGCTAGTGCATCTCAACCAACTCAAACTCAGCCCACCTTAGTTAGATGCCAAGTGGAAGAAGCAATACAAAGATGTTGCTTTTGAATACATAGCTAGATGGTGGTTTGATGCAGATATCCCCTTCAATGTTGCCCGCTCTCCTTATTACCAACTTATGTGGGATGCTATTGTTGCTGCAAGAAAGGGCTTCAAAAGCCCTGCGTTGCATGACTTGAGGGGATCTCTTTCGCAAAAAGAAGTTTCATCCATACAGGAATGCTTGAAGTATTTTAGAGATTCATGGACCAGAATAGGTTGTACCATCATGTAAGATGGATGGACTGATGGAAGGAACCATACAATAATAAATTTTCTTGTCTCTTGCCCTCAAGGAATCATGTTTTTGAAATCTGTTGATGCATTTGATAAGGTGAAAGATGCAAACATGTTATTTCAGTTGTTGGATGAGATTGTTATATCAATGGGGGAGGCAAATGTTGTTCAGATCATCACTGATAATGCCTCTAACTATGTTCTTGCTGGTAAAATGTTAGAAGCTAAATACAGGACCATATTTTGGACCCCATGTGTTGCACATTGCATAGACCTCATGCTTGAGGACATAGGCAAACAGGAATGGATCAAGAACACTACAGAGCAAGACAAATTCATTACAAAATACATCTACAACCACTCATGAGTATTGAGCTTAATGAGGTAAAACACTGAGGGAAGGGAACTTGTTAGGCCTATGATCAAAAGATTTGCAACTCACTTCCTCATGTTGCAATCTCTCATTTCCAAAGCAAAGAACTTGAAAAAAATGTTTTCAAGTGATGAATGGAATGAATCTCGATGGGCTCGCAAACAAGATGGAAAAGATGCCAAAAAGAAAGTTTTTGATTACACTTTTTGGAAAAAAACAACAAAGATTGTGAAAATTGGCAAGCATCTTGTTAAGGTGTTGCGGTTGGTGGATGGGGAAAAATTGGCCATGGGTTATATCTATGAGGCTATGGATCAAGCAAAGGAGCAGATAAACACAGCCTACAAAGATAGAGTAGCCAAGTATGGGCCTATCTGGGAGATCATTGATAATAGATGGAACACTCAACTCCATCGCCCTATACATGCAGTTGGGTATTCCTTGAACCCAAGGTATCGTTACAGAGCTCAATTAGGAGAAGATCAAACTAGGGAGGTCAAAGATGGATTGTACGAGTTCTTGGAGTGCATGGTTCCTGATGAGGCAGAGCAGCTAGAGATACATCGCCAGATCAGTTCTTTCACTAGAGCCACGGGTACCTTTGGCAAAAACCTTGCAAAGATTGCAAGAGATGTTGACCAACCAGGTAAGCAATTCCAAAGTTTTTAAGATCAGTTGTTTAAAGTTTAAAGTTTAAATACTTTATTTTTTAGCCATAGTCACAATCTAATCATTAATTTTGTCTTTGCACTGTGCATCACATTGGTGGGAGTCATTTGGTAGCCAGTGTGCTCAATTGCAAAAGTTTGAAATTCGAGTTATGAGCCAAACTTGCAGTGCTTTTGGGTGTGAGCATAATTAGTCTGTCTTTGAGCGGATTCACACGAAGAAGAGAAACCGTTTGGAACAAAAACGGTTAAACGATCTCGTCTTCATGCAATACAACCTTCGACTAAGGTGCAAACAGTTGTTGAACAGAAGAACTGATACAAATCCCATTGTCTTGGAAGATATTGATCCAACCTCAAAATGGGTGGAGGAGTCTCACCCACCAAAGTTTGATCCTGATTTTGATATTGATGACTTGGAGTCCGAGGGGATTGGTTTGGATCCGGATCCACTAGTAGGAGATGGAGTAGCACCAGGTTGGCACATGCAAGCACTAGTCGTGCAACTCAGCCATCCCGTGCTTCTGCTAGTACTACTACAGCTACTGCAGTTTCAAATGTCAATGAGGACTCAGAGTCTGAATCGTCCAAAGACTCTGAGCCAAAGTCTAATTTTGCAACTCATGCTGAGGATCCCATTTCTAGCAGTGGTGATGAGTTTGATGATTGATCATGTTGATCAATGATATGTTATTATGTACTATCTTGTAGCATGTTTTTTGGACTCTAGAGGCCATTTAGAGCCTCATCGATTATGTATTTTATTGTCAATATGTATTGCACTTGGTGCCATTTTGATATATTCACCCTTACATGGTATATACATGAGTAGACTTTGCATATTTTGTCTTTAATGGCTTGGAATCATGGTTTGGAATCTTTAAAATATATTTTTTCAATGAAATTTAAATATTTTTTGTATCTTTTAGTAAAACCGAGTCATTGAAATCAAATCAGTCCGAGTTTGAGTCCGAATCCGAGTCTGAGTTGACCCTCAACTGATTCCAAGGCCAAGTCTGAGTTTTAAAACATTGGTCTACACCCCCTGCTTTACACTGGGAATGAATATATTATTATATATATTCGGTACCAACCTCAGTTTGGGAGGAAGTGCTTGGGAATACATTTTTCTTGCAATAACTCCCAAGCACTTCCCCGAGTCAAGTATGGTACCTAGTGTACAGCAGGGGGCGTAGACTAGTGTGTGTGTGTGTAACTCCCCGGGAAACTTCCAAGCACTCACCCAAAGTCGAGAATGGTACCCAGTGTAAAGCGAGGGGTGTAAACTAGTGCACTTGAGCTCGAGGGAATAGAATTGGGGACCTAAACAACACACCAGATTACTGGCAACAGTGGCACCTACTAATTGAACTAACCCTCAGGGATAATAAAAAACAAAAAAAATAAAAAGAAATTATATACACACACATGTCCCAGAATGTCCCATTTTGGGGGTCTATGAGTTGCGTGTTGGACACTCAAGTTTGTGTGTCCCCATGTCCCAAAGTCAGGTGACTTAGCACAATTGTTTCTGCATAATTTGCTGTCTATCTCATCGTTTTGATGTACTGATTTTGTTGTTTGCTCACATTTGACATTGGTTTTTGTCTCAGAACTGCGCTAGGGTTTTTGTGATTTGGAAACTGTGTATGTTTGCTGAGCCTTTTTCCTTGGAATCTGCACACTTCCTCTGTTCACTGTCGGCATGTTTAGGTGTGGTTCTGTCAAAAAATACTTTCACTGCAGATAGTCATGATTGCAGGTTCAAGTAACAAAAGCTCAAACTCAAAACACCATTTGTTTGCAACCCTGTGTCCTTGTGGCAGAAATCTCCTGCCCCACAATATCAATTTAGGGTCTCAGTCTGCATTTGACTGTCTGGTTGATACCGTCTCCCCACAGCACAGCTTCTCTGGCATTCTGGTAAAGGGGTCACACCCTGGAACAATCAGTAAAAGTCATGCCCTATATTTATATGGGGCCTGCAATAAACAGTAAAATTTGCACTTTAGATTGGTATTGCAGCCTGCAGAAACAGTGAAAATTTTCTTTGCAAGAGCCCTTGCAGCCTGTAATGAGAGACCTGCAGTCTGCTGTTGTACTGTGGTGCATCCCGTGCCTAGGGTTGCGCATTTAAGGGCTGATGCTTGCACTAGGGATGATCCCTTGAAGTCCTGCATTTAAGATTTTTCACTCGATGTTTTGGTGCTGTGTTTCACTGTGGAATCGAACCTGCAAATCCCAAGAAACACCCAAAAGACAGTCTTTCCATCCATGACAATCAAACCTGAAACAGTCCTTAATCCAAACAATGAAATCAGTTCCAAATAGATTCTTGATGTTTTTGCACATCAGAATAGTTCAAAGGTGGCTCCGATACCACTTGTAAGAGACAACTTCTGATTATACATAGTAATTATTTCGGATGAAATATTTCCAATAAGATAAAGAGATGAATTATATGAACTAAAAGTACAATCCACACCTGTTTATAAATATACGTCACGTGGTCATGGATTACTTAGCCTACCTATCTACAACAGATCTACACATTTAATATTAAATACACCCATACTACCCTATTCTAGCCTATGGCATGTAGCCTACATAATGAACCTATGCTCATTAGAAGCACTAAATGGTAGAGTCAACTCTGTAGAAAGGATGCAAGGCCACATGAAATGGAATGCAGAAAGGATGGACTCAATGGGAGAATCGACCACCAAACCTTCTGCAACAAGTTCAATGAAGTGCCCAAAGGGGTTGGATCCAATGGTGGAAAGCAAGGAGTTTTACACCGTTGGACAAGGTTCAATTCCTGTGAGGGCCTAACCTGGAGCCATAGGGGCACCTTGAGGTAGTGGTCGAACGTGTGGTTGCACCCAGAGATATTATATTAAATAATGTCGTGACCCGTGCACACATAAGTGGATCAAAGCCCACCCCCGTGTCCTCAAAATTTTAAAGTCAATTCCCACTAGCTCAACCGGTTAAGGTGTGGGTTTCGTTTGCTAGGCGACCCGAGTTCAATACCCTTACGGTGTGTTTAGTCGGGAGGAGACACCCAAAAATCCAGCCATGTTAAAGGTTGGTGCGGCCCAGGACGGGCGCAATCCCCGGTGATTTTGATGGCTTAGATGCCACTGGGTTGTGGTTTCTTAGCCAATGGTTGAAATGCTGGCCCCTCAAGTGACGGGCACATTTCTAACAAACAAAAAAAAACAAGTTCAATGAAGTGGAACAAAAACTGCAGGAAGTAGTGGGCAGAATTAACCCCTATCAATCCTTAGTGGAATGCCTCTCCCATGTTGAGGATGGACTTTGTCAAGTAGCCAGCTTGGAGGACGAGATGTGCAGGATGCAGACCCAGCTCCAACACTAGATAGTGTGGCTTTGGGGTGACCAAGCAAACCGAGGTCGTCCTTCGACTGATCCCCTCAATAATTGGAGTCAAATCCCAAGCAATAAAGCTTCCAGCTAATGGAAGAACCAGTTGTATTGAGGGCCTTGGATCTCTAAAATGTTTATCATTTCTGTGATAGGCATGTCCTTTCTTTATTTCTAGCAGTTTGTCTTATGTCTGGTTCGACAAAACACTTTGGTTAGTGTTTTGGAGTGTAAACACAGAAGCTAGGCACTGGCCCAAATTTTGTTTATTAAGTTATGAAGATCCTTTTGTATGGAAGCAGCCCAGAAAGAAAAAGGATCTACCTACTCGTTTGTCCCTCCAATTCTCTGGATTTTGCTAAGGTCTATGTCTTTTTCTATATATAATATATGAAGCTCTGTTAAAAAAAATTAACAGTTAAACAAAACAGCAAACTGAATGTCTGAAAATCATTTTGTACCTAGACCAATAAAATTCTGGCTTCCTTTTATGTATTAAATGCAGCAAAAATGCAGGTCTGAAAACCATTTTATGTTTTGCCTGTATGACATCATCCGGGGATTTGAACTAATGACACATGCAGGAAAACAATATTTATGTGGAGAAAGGATTTATCATGTAAAACAGGACTCCATAACTGTAAGTGATGTCATTATTCTACTTTCTCTACACCCCTCATATTTTTTCTTCTTCTTATAGATCCAAAGTTGCAGCAAGATTGTAAAAGATCAATATCCATGCTCTGAATGGAAAAATGTGAAAATAAAAGATCCAAGAGTACAGACATACTTCCAATGCCTTTAACAGATCCTCCTTGGTATGTGAGGCAGATAAGCACATGCGCGCCCTTGCTAATAGCAAAGGTGTTGCAGGAAAGGCAACTCCCACCACTGCAACCTGTACAGACATGTTTGGTAGCAAAAGTTATCAGTATACAAGACATATAATAGGCACCACAATGTTGCAATCATGACCCTTTCAAATGACAAGAAAAATACATTGTTTTCCAGCAAGATCTGTGACTAGATAGATACAACCCCTTCAATTATACAAAATAGTAAAATTAACAGCACACATGTTTTTCCTCATCGTCTATATTTTTTAAGGATGAGTAGCACCAGTTGAACCATACACCAGTAATTATCTTCTATTTCTCAAACCCTTTCATGATAGAATGGAATTCATCTCATCCTTAAAGATATGCCATTCATATTAACTGGAATCTCCCCAAAATGTCCTAAAATTGTTCTGGAGAGTCCAGCTTTCCTGTTTGGAGACTGGCAGACTACAGAAATGGTCTGTCTTAAAAGCAATAATATGTAAGAATAGTAATAAAATAAAAACAAGAAATATTAAACGCAGATAGATATCACTTCAAAGTTAAACTAGGAAACATCCAACAATAAAAGCGTGTAATGTAGTATGTACACAGTAAACCATATACCAGATGGCCATTGGCCAAGTTTATTAAGCTGTAGCAGACAAGTTCTCATCAACAGGACATACCACCAGTTTAGCAGAAGATGCCATCAATTTGATGACAGATATGACATGACCACCAGCATGTTATAAGCTCGACTTGCAGTCAGCCAACAAAATGACGACGATTGTAGTAAACATCAAATATTATAATGCAATGTCTGTCATAAAGTCTCATTTACTTATCCTGATTCACCATGGCTGTAAAATGTAAAAGTGTCGTAATGCATTATTTAGTGATGTAGTGTCTTTGTAGCATTCATGACAGTAACAGGACATGTACCATAATCAGTTGGTAACTGATTGAAGGCGTATGGTGCGCCTAAAAGAGTGTATTTGGCATTGTCAAAGATATTGTGACTGTTTATGTTTGCAAAGGAATGGTGTCATGAATAAAATTCTACAAAGGGCAACCTTCGTCTTGGCCCCAGAGCTGCCACCTAAAATCCGTGTACTCTCTGCATTAGTAGCAAAGCTGCAGCTTCTATTGTATCTCTTATGCTTCAATTATCTTTCTTTACATATTGAGTCCAACGAGTGGTTTATATATGTACAATTGAAGGCTATGCACTTAACTTGCCACACATTTTGGCACCATATCAATATTTAGGCTTGTCAGGGTCTTGCATACCACCATCACTCATTCCAATGACATTGATAATTGTTGAGTGACATAACAAGATGAAAGAGTAGGCAGCTACATAGTGGCATAATTCTCAATGTATGAATGATAAAGCATGTTTGAGCAGTGGCTTCTAGACCTGAGAACATATTCAAGGTGCAATTCTGTAGTATCCTTATCAGTTGGTAAGTGATTAAAGGCATCTGCTGTGCCTAAATATATTGTAGGTGTTCATGTTGGCATAGGATAGCTGTCGTGAATAAAATTCTATAGAGGGCAACCTTAGTCTTGGCACCAGGCTGCCACTTCAAATCCATGTACTCTCTCCATTAATGGTGAAGCTACCATTTGTATTGTGTCTCTTATGATCTAATTAACTTGTCTTTTCCTCTTGAGGGTCTTCATAGAGAATTTTTTATGAACAATTGAAGGGTATGCATTTAGCTTTGTGCACATTCTGGCACCATAGCAATGTTGTCAGGGTCTCGCATGCCACCATCAATCATTCCAATGACATTGTCGGTATATATAACAAGATGAAAGAGTGGCTCAGCAGTTGCCTGGTAGCAGAATTTTTTATGTATGAGTGCCCAAGCATGTTTAAACAGCAGCTTTGGGACCTGAGAACATATTCAGGTTGTAATTCTGTTGCACAGCATATATGGCCAATAACAGCTGTTATAAGTAATTCAAATCCATGTGAGACAGGTTGCCAGCACAGGTTGGGTTCTGAATGTAAATCTTTTCCAGTTAATACTGGGTGTTTTACCATTTTCATGATTTCCTATTTGGACCAGACTTCTATCTGCCTTGAAATGTGCAAATTGTGGTTTCAATTGATTGGATAACTGATGAGGGAGATAGAGTTTAAAATTTTCCTTGTAACTTTTCAACGGAATGTAAAAAGTTTTGAGTTGTTCCCTACAAATCTGATTTAATGTTGTCAATCTGCTGCTATGGAGAGAATAAATGCAGAGTTATGTTACAGACTTGAGATTGGCTAGCCCAATATCACTAATTAATAATAATAAAAAAAATCTGCTACTGGTTCCTGCAAGTTGTGTACTTGAATCCTTTATTATGCAAAATAAATCTATGACATGTACATGAACCAATGTTGTGAGACCCAGAATTGGCAAAAACTTGGACAGCTTGAGACTCGGCGAAACTCTGCAAATAGAAAAAATCTCAAAATATAGGAACTTTTGTGCAGGAAAAATAACAATCAATGACATTTCCATCCAGGCGCCAACTCCAGGTACATCTGTACATCTTGAAAATTTTCTAGAGTCCTCTTCCAGTCACAAATTCTAGATTAGGATTGAACTGCACTCAGAAAACTTTGGAAATTATGCAGACTAAGAAATATGTGGGGACTGTTTAATTGATTTTGCATCCTCATATGTTGTATTGAACAAAAATTTAACCTTCACTAAATGGGCACCATGTTAAAACGATACACTCTGCATGGTTCTTCAGTTATACAGAACACAACTAAAACCTGTTTTGTGATACATTAATGATACTGATACATAATCTAATCTTGTATTCAATCAAAGAACCGCTGTAGATACTACAAGTTCCACTCAAAACACTATCAGATTATGCACTCTGTCTTGATATGCAGCTTTTGCCTTTAACTTAGATTACACCTTTGTAAGTGCTAAGATAAACAGAACCCTAGAAAATGCCTCCAAGGCTCATTTGCATTTCAGATTACTTTTTATTTCCATTTATCCTGTTTAACTACCAGTACCCCCTAACAAGTAAAAATGATATTGTCTGTGCAAAAAGTTGATTAGAGAAGATCATGATATATAGTCCATATATAATCAAAAGGCAGGCATAAGAAAGCATAGCTTGCCCTTCAAAACAGAGCAGAAGATAATGATTATGCATCTCCTCTACACATTACTTGAATTCTTCTTAAGTACCATAAGCAGACTGCAAATTATAGTAGCTGAGACTTGATAGGCACGTAACCTGCAGCAATTCAGCAATATTAAACTTTATTGTCATCAAACCTAGAATTACCCTTTCTGGTAAACCGTAAGAAGCTTAAGTTGCTGGCTAGGTGTGGGGTCGAACTCGGCTAGGTTGGCCCAGTTGGCCGAGTACTATGGCAAGTTCTGCAAGTTTCAAACCCTGGTAAGTCTGTTGGCGAGTTTGAAGCCTGGGACGCATTTCTGAGGAGTTGGCAAGACTTGAGAGTCTCTGCCAAGTCTCATAACACTGACATGAACTATTTTGTACATAAATTCATAATTTTGTAATGATGTTTTAGTCCCAGCCTCTAGGTCTTTATGGCATTATATTCCAATCTTTATAAAAGGCTATTTATGTTCAATAAGACCTAAATATATAAAGTAAACTCAATGGTATCAATTAAGCTAAATAAGGGCCTAATTGCCACATAATGGTAGCTTGGGCCACAGGTTAACGCTCCAGTATCTTTTTGTATAAGTAGGGCCTTTTCGCCTCTCTTTGCAACAAATCTATCTTTTAATCAAATGAAATCCACTTTTATCTCTTAATAGAAATCCTCTTGGATAAGTCTTCCTCCAATCCAGATTTGCAGGTGCAATCCACTTGGATGTGCAGGTGCCCCTGAAGGCTGACCCCATGTGATTTTGGTGCATTTCATCAATATCTCTCTTCTATTTCTATTATTCTGGACTTCAGTTTGCTATTATTTTAGATTTAGTAGAATATTTGCAAGGGTAGTGTAATTTCTGCACTTTAGAGACACTACAAGTGCTATCGAAGCAGAGGTTCCAAGCCCTGCCTGAGGCTATTTGGGTGTTGTTTTTGCAGAAGCTATAACTTGTGACAGAAAACTTGGATTGAAGGCAGACAAACACTATTTGAAAGAGAATTCATGTGGATTCAATTTGACATTTTGTATGATATACTGAGTAATAACCAGAAAGTTACAGTCTGTCAAAGTCAACCTTCCAGAACTGCTTTTTGCTGGCAGAAATAGAAATCTGACTTCCATTTAGGTGATTCAGTTATGATTCAGTTATGTCAACATCTGATTTAGGTGATTGAAAAGCATTTTAAAAGAGAATCAAAAGACGAATCATCAGGTAAAATTTCAGCTCATTCAGATCAGTTTACATGAAGCTATGAAGATCTGAAATTGGGACCTGAAAAACTTAATTGCCAAAAATTTTATGGTGAGATCTACCAATTTTTGTCAAAATCTTATTTCTTTGGAATATTATTGTTAAATCATCACCATGGATCATGAATTCCTAGAAGAAATTATGGATTCACTGGAACAAAATAATGAGGAAAAACATGGAAAGATATGGTAGATTCGTAGAAAAGTTAGAAAGAGAGGAAAAAGTAAAGAGTTTGTAATTCTTACTGGAAGGCAATCAAAGCAGAATATGAAAATGACATAGATGCTTGGATAGACTTTAGAGGATGAACGCATTTCTTGGTATGAGAAAAATGGAGAAAGTGTTGAGGATAATCATGAAAAGTGGAAAATATTCAAAAGCTTCATTTCTCTTCGTCTCAAGTATCTTGGCATATATGTGATGGCAACAAGTTTGACAAAATATTTGAGTCATACTTGGAACAATTCTAACCAAGAGAAAGATTCAAGTTGATTGAGCTTCTTGATGAAAATCATCCTCAAACTTCTGTCATTACAAATAAGTCATGGGATTGTTCTCCAACCTCCAACCTATGCTTTGGGGCACAGGATCTTCTCTAAGCAACGACCAAAGAAGCAGAAGAAATCACAGGAACGAACTATTCTTTGGCCCTCGAGCTTTAGGCACAAAACTTCCCAAGTGAGAGGACATGCTGTGTACCTAAACACGATCATTTTTCCATGAAAAATAAATATCTATATGAGCTATTTTGTATGTACAATTGTGACTTTTAATAATGTTTTAGTCCTAAGTCTTTATGGTATTATATTCCAATCTTTGTAAAACACCAGTTTTATTAAATAATGACCAAACTAGATAATCAGAGTGATTAGGTATCAATTAAGCTGAATAAGGGCCTAAAAGGTAGCTTGGGCCACAAGTTAGATCTTCCCTCTTTTTTGTATAAATAGGGGTTTTCCACCTCTCTTTGTAACAAATCTTTCAATCAGATGAAATCTACTTTAATCTCTTAATAGATATCCTTTTCAAGAAGTCTTGCTCCAACAATCCAGATTTGCAGGTGCAGTCCACTTGGGTGTGCAGGTGCCCCAACCCTCTTTTTATTTTTCTGGGCATCATTTTGTTGCCATTCAAGTTTTTATCAGTGTTTCTAGTGGTAGGATCATGTTTGCACTTCAAAGTCACTACACTACATTGGAATGTCAAGTTTGTGGAAATTTAAATGACAAAAATCAGCAAGCTAAGATTCTGTCATACACTTAGCAACCTAGAGATAACTGTCTGGCATGATCTCTGAAATGTCTAAAACCCACATTCAGAAATTACCATAAGCAGAAATACACAGTGCTAAGTAATTATGCAGCGGAATAAACACAATGAACAGCATTCATCCAACCATGAATAACTCGGAAATTTAGGCAAATGCCAGGGAAAACACCAATGTGGGGAAACCCAATGAGGTAGTGTTAGATTTAGAGTAATTTTGCAAAACAGCAGTATCCTTTTGATTTCAGTGATCAAGAACAGCTAGATCTAAAGATCAAAGACTTAGAATACTTTAACTAGAATTTAGATCTCAGAAAGACAGCATTAGACTCAGTACGAAATAGATCTGAAGATCAAAGACAAAGCTCAGATCTAATAAACAATAGCTCTACCAAATAGACTGTGAACTGATCTGAATAAGATGAGCATAGGTATGGATCTATAAAGCTGTATGAAACATACTTAGATCTGATCATGAACAGTAAGCAATTATAGAAAACAATTTATACACAAATTTAGATAGCTGTAACAGTAAGATAGGATCCAGATCTGAAGAGATGAGTTAGTAACTTACCTGATAGAGCAACCTTACCTCTGAAGATTGCACAGTCACCACAAGAGGTGTAGGACCAGTTTAGTATGCTCAGACAAAGGTTCAGTTCAAAGATCTATAGTGGATCTCAATGCCAAAGAAATGAAGGAACTTTCTTGCCACCAAGCAGTAGGGCCACAG
>ML777597.1:547270-557271 GCA_009831015.1 Picea engelmannii | reverse complement strand
TATACTGGGGGCCCTCGCAAGGGTCGTTTGCACCATGATACAAGACCATGGATCAACCCATGCCTCAGGCATGGGTACCCTGGACATTTCCATGGGCCCTAGACATATCTAGGAGCTTTATCTGCTTAGTCTCAGACTAAGAACCCCAGTCATATACTGGGGGCCCTAAGAAAGGTCTTTTGCCATGGCACTGACTGTTTGGTCCCAGACCAAGTACCCCAGGAGTGCACTAGGGGCCCTAGTTCTCGTCTAGGGTCTTAGCCATCCTTCAGGAGAATGTCTCTCGCAGCTGCTATAAATTTAACAGGTAGATTCATAAATCAACTTTCTAACAATGGTCGTCATTGCACTAGAAGACCTTGTCTGATTATTTCCTCTGGAGAAGAAAATTGAAGAGAAGTAAGAGGAACCACCATCAAAAAAGAACTGCAATGAGTATTTTTCTCTGATGCAATTAATGTTTAATTCCAATGAATATACCATAACTCTATTTACCTAATGGGCTAGCTTGAGTGGTTGAGTGCTTTGAGTTTCATACAGGAGGCCTCGGGGTCGATCCCCCAAGCTGGCTACCTCTGTTGCGTGCCTCACTCAATGACCCAATTGGATCAGGTGCCATAATCAGTGTTAACAAGTTTACACTAGGTACCATCCATGAAAAAGGGGGAATTGCCTGGGGGTTTCCCCACAACATAAACCATAACCCTACTCTTACTTTCTTGGCAGTGGTCAATTTAAATGGGGGCTTATTTTAATATAAGAAACCTTCACTAAATTTCAAAACACTAAAAAGATCTAAATTATTTTAAACTTCAACTTGATGCATGTAATAAATGATCACTAATCAATTAAGTTCCCTTTTCAAGAGATATTCTCATCATCTAAGTTTTGTTAAAAGACAAAATCTGAAATCATTATTTTGTATGCCCTGACATGGCCTTAAATTATGAAAAAAACAGTATGTAGCCATGTAAATCTCTTAATTGGCATAATGGGTTCAAATGCCAATGTAAAAGGGAATACTGATTTCCCTGCACTCAATAAATAATGATAGTTCCATTGGCGTGGCGATTATCTAGTCCATGGTGATGGCTATGGTTCATGACATGGAAGATATATTTTCTTCACATGAAATGGTGGATTTTTTATAAAATAAAAATGCAAGATTTCAATTGAACTGGAATCCTTGTTGATGTCTTATGAGAGGTAAGAGAAAAAAACATGGGAAATTTAATTAAGAATGGATAATGTGCATAACATTTGTTTAGTCAACAGATACAAAAAAACAATGTTGTAGTCAACAACAAATCAAGAAACATGAACGAAAAGGAAATCAAAAGGTAGAGATACAAATGTAAAACAAGAATCAATGAATGTTGTAGATGCAAAGAATAGACCAGGAGAGACAACAACAATCTGAAGGTGCCCGACCATTTAGAATCTAAGAATGATTTGTTACATAAATATTTATATAAAGGTCACTTTAAAAATTGGTGACATGCAACCAATATAATGTTAGATGTTATAGTTAAGGGTTAGGACGTTAAACCACTATAACTAACTTTGGGTGCTCTACAATAATATAACGAGGGATAACTAACTTCACAAAGTAGTACTTTTACGTTGGGTAGAAAACCATGGACTCCCATAGATAATCACTACCTATCTAGCGCACTACTCCTCGGTCTCATTCGAGCTGCTAAGCTTCCATTTGGAGTTTCCACTCAAACTTGGATGTTAGGAGAGCTAGGCCTCCTCGCTCATGTGCTCCCCTTGAAATCGTCCAACCATGCCCTATCAACCCCAACCATCTCTAGAGGATACCATCCACCAATGCATTGGACCTTTCATAGTGATTGATGACTCTGATGAGGAACCCATATCCACATGAGATCCACTTTTTTTCTGGAGTTTGTTAATGTATTGGACATAGTGCCTAGCCTAAGAAGGGACATGTGACAATCTTAGATGGTTATTGCATGAATTGAAGGAAGTTGTTAACCTTGTTATGGAAGTGCTCAACCCTTGAGGAGACCCCTAGTGCTATTATATAATTCAATACTACTTAAATCATGGATCTAGATCTTGCCATGTATTACTTTATTGTTAATCCTTGGAGAGGAGTGTGGATATAGATCCCACTTAATATTATTTTATTGTAAGGAGATTGAACTAGACCTATATATAAAGGGAATCTCTCTCCATTATTTTAGATGGTTGGATTTGTGAGGAGATCCCCTGCAAGCTTAGTTGAACATCTTGTAGGAGGAGGAAGTCAAGGGGCAAGCATATGTGAAGTTTCCATCACTCTTCTCTTTTTCTCTTGGATGATTAGGGTTTTATGCTAGAGTAGCAAGTTTTTCTTGCTACTAGAGATAAATTCTAGAGGGCAGTTTTGCACAATGAGAAGAGACTAGGGTTGAGGGTTTTAACCCTTCCTAAGTCCTTGAAGGAAGCTTCTGTCATAATTTTAGATTGGATGTTTGCACATGCTGATGGCTCGTTTAATATTGTGGGATTGTTATTGAAGATGTGATGTGCTAGGTTGTCCCGGTTTGTACTTTTATCTTATAATCTCATGTTATGGTTGTCCCTTCACTGTTAGGGTTGCACATTTATTGCTTGTAGAGGTGAGAACATCCAGCATATTTAAAGGCTCACCTAGCAACTCCACTGCTTTGAAATGAGGTATGAGGATTATTACCTCCCAGGTTCTCACTAGGTGCAAAAGTCCTAATAACGAGGATGAAACCCT
Source organism: Picea engelmannii (assembly GCA_009831015.1). Classification (NCBI taxonomy): domain Eukaryota; kingdom Viridiplantae; phylum Streptophyta; class Pinopsida; order Pinales; family Pinaceae; genus Picea; species Picea engelmannii. The sequence continues at coordinate 554,516 of ML777597.1, read as the reverse complement.
AAGGGAAACTATAGGCACGCCACCACTGTCACCTTAGTGGCTTTGCCTTTCTCACTTTAGACTACAGGGGTTCCTAGTCAAAGAGGGCTTCCCTAAGTCAACCAATCTCAAAGTGTAGTAGTGTGTAGTGGGAGTGAGTAAGAGCTCAATGATGTTATTAATATCCAATTTAGTGTGTATGATTAGTCTCTTTAATTTTACTACTTAAATTAGAATTCAATTTTCCTTAGAGATTATCCAATGCACAAGAAGGTGAAGTAAAGCAAGTAAATCCAAGATAATGCAATGAAGATCAACCACTTGCTTATGAAAGATAAAGGATCACTTCCAAATCTGTTTTAAAGAAAAAAAAATGCAAAAAAATCCAGATTTAAGAAGATCTATGAATAGCCACTTATTCAAGATACCACAAGTGCTAAATTAGGCTATTTCTAGCAAATCGACTTAGAGATTTTACCCAACTAACATAGATTTGCCAATTAAACATATAAGTAAATCTAAAACCTGATCTAATGATATTATCCCAAGACAAAATTCAGATTTCAAACCCACTTATCAAATGCCCTCTAAACAAAATGAAATAACACGAAATTAAGGCAAATTGGGCAAGATGTCTAGGGTTTTTAGGCCTAGAGTCTTGTTCCTTAAGTCTAAATCTGTGTGAATGGTATTGCAAAGAGTAAATTCCAGATTTATGACTAAATTTAAACAATGTTCTTCAACAATAAACAAGATAATGCCAAACTAGTGCAAAAAAGAGTAAGGCGTCTAGGTTTTTTAGGCCTAAATCTTACAATTCCAACTTCAAATCTGTATATGTGATATTCTAAGATGCTAAGATCAGATTTAAAACCAGAATTTTAATGTCTCTTTGAGTGATTTTCTACCAGCAAATGAGTAAGAGACAAAGTAAGGTAAAACATCTAGGGTTTCAAGCAATAAGAGTGGGACGATCTGTCTTAAAACTATCTAAGAAAATCGGTTGAAATTCATTTCAAAACCCCAAGACATCTTGCTTGTAGGGGCCCTTGAAGTTCAAAATCTATTTTTATGATTTTTACTCAATGAAATAAATCAGATCTAAACAATAAATCAATGCCCTGTTAAGGATTTGCAACAAAGCACAATTCAAGGGCCCCTACAAGCAAGATGTCTTGGGGTTTTGAAATGAATTTCAACCGATTTGCTTGAGGGAAGAGAACCAAGCTTAAGATGGGATTTTTTTGGGGTTTCCGTGGCTCTAATGCGATCTGATTTTTAATAATAAATTTCTGCGGTAAAATCCAGATTGCAGAAATAAACAAAAAAGGGAAAAAAGAGAGATGAAATTTGGATTTGAAGGGGTTTAGTGTAAGGTACCAGATCTATTATAATAGCCGAAAACAGAAATACTGCAGAGAATAACAGCGGAACAACACAATATATGAAATCATGGCACCAAAATAATACCTTTATTGATAGGAAACAATGTTCACTTGCCTCTTCGAGGGGGAAACCTCCAGCAGAGCAGCGCTCAGTTACAATAATTCTCAAGACAAAAACTTATCATGCCCTCAACTCCTATTTATACTAAATCTATCTACCAAAAAAACAATCTAGAGGAAGATCTTCTAGAAGCGGAAGCTTTTATTAGGTCTTCTTACATTTGACTTATTCTTCCTTATTACTAGGCCTTATAAATATTGGCCTTTAATACATGGAAAATATATTATTCTACCTACGTGAGGGGTTAGGGAGGCTAGGTCCGTAACATGCCCTCCCCCTTAAAAAACATCCTTGTCCTCAAGGCTTGAGATGAGGAAATTGCTGCGGAATGGTAGTTGGTTCCCAAGTGGCATCTGTTGGAGTTGTATCTTTCCACTGTAATAACACTTCCTTGATGGTGTGTTGACAGAGACGATGCTCACACTGGTCCAAGACTGCTTGTGGCTGCAACCGGATGGAGCCTTCTTCATCTAACTTGGGAAGACTGGTTTGAGTTTGGCACTTAGTTCCAATCACCTTTAAGCAAGAGACATGAAAAACAAGATGGAGCTTAGAATGATTGGGAAAAGCTAACTAATAGGCCACCTATCCCACGCGCTTGAGAACTGTATAAGGACCATAAAATTTGGGCGCCAGTTTTTGACAATGGTCATCCTTGAGTGAAGTCTGCTTATAAGGTTGCAGTTGAAAAAACAACCAGTCCCCTTCAGCAAATTGACGTTTTGAGCGACCTTGATCTGCTTGTTGCTTCATGCGATTTTGAGCCATGACCAAATTCTCTTTGAGGGTACGGAGAATAGCCTCTTGAACTATAAGAGTTTAGTCAACCGCCTGGACCTTCGAGACATCGGGCATGTATGAGAGAACTGAAGGTGGATTTTGTCCATATACTGCTTCAAAAGGAGTCATGTGAGTAGTTGTATGGTAAGAAGTGTTGTACCACCATTCAGCTAGGGGTAACCATTGAGCCCATTGATTTTGCCTCTCAGATGCAAAACACCTCAAATATGTTTCCAAACACTTGTTGACAACTTCAGTTTGACCATCAGTCTGGGGATGATAGGTTGTGCTGAGATGCAATTGGGTGCCCTGTAGCCTGAACAATTCTTGCCAAAATTTGTTGGTGAAAGTGGGATCTTGGTCAGAGACGATGGAATGAGGCATGCCATGAAGCTTGAAGATATGATCCATGAAATGTTGAGTCATTGTGGATGCAGTGAATGGATGTTGAAGAGCACAGAAATGAGCATATTTGGAAAGACGATCAACGATCACCATGATGATGGATTTATTGCCCAATTTAGGTAAGCCAACAATGAAATCCATAGAAATATCCCTCCAAATAGCGGGTGGAATTGGAAGCGGTTGTAGTGTGCCAGGGGCTTTGACTGTTTATCCCTTGTTGCGTTGACAGACATCACATTCCACCACAAAGGTGTGGACATCCTACTTCATACCATCCCAGAAAAAAAAAAAAACATTTGACCCTGTCATAGGTTTTGGCAAACCTTAAATGCCCAGTTGTGGATGTGGCATGAAGCTCAGAAAGCACCGTGGATTTAAGTTGTGATTGTTTGCTTAAATACAGACGGCCTTTGTAGCGAAGCTCGTCATTGTGCCAAGAGTACTCTAGAGAAATTGGAGAATTGTCTTGCAATTGTTGGATCAAACGCGACAGTATGGGATCTTGCAGCCATTCCTGGCGAACAGCTTGGAGCCAATCTGGTAAAATGAAGGAGAGAGAAAAGAGGGACCCTTCATCTTCATATTTCCTTGAAAGAGCATCTACAACCAGATTGTCTTTTCCTTTCTTGTAAATGATCTCATAATCATATCCAAATAGCTTGGTCACCCATTTATGTTGCTCTGGGGATGAAAGTCGTTGCTCCAAAAAATACTTGAGGCTTTGATGATCTGTCTTAATTTGGAAACGTTGCCCCAATAGATAAGGGCGCTAGAGATCCACAGCATGCAAAATGGCCATCATTTCATTTTCATAGACTAATTGGCCCAAATGGCGCTCCGACAGTCGTTTGCTAGTGAAGGCCAAAGGCCAGCCATCTTGCATAAGGACGACGCCAATTCTTTTCTCTAAAGCATCACATTCCAGGACAAAGGTCTTTCCGAAGTCAAGAAGGGCCAGGACAGGAGTAGTGCACATAGGATAGGCTTAGAAGGAGTGATCAGTGGTTGGGTTCCAAATGAAAGCATTCTTTTTAAGGAGAGCAGTGAGAGGTGCCGCAATTTTGCCATAATTCTTAACAAACTTGCAATAATAGCCTGTTAAACCGAGAAACCCATGCAAGCTCTTGATATTCTTGGGACGAGGCCAATCCTTCATAGCTTCAATTTTCTTAGGATCCACCCTAACACCATCCTTGCCAACAATATGACCCAAGTACTCCACTTTCAAGGCTCCAAAAGCACATTTAGATTGTTCGAGGAAAAGTTGGTGCTGAGAGAGTAGATGAAGAACTCCATCCACATGGGCAAGATGGGTTTTCCATGTTTTACTATAGATGAGAATATCATCAAAGAAAACTAAGACAAAATGACGGAAAAAAGGATGGAAGACATGATTCATGAGGCTCTGGAAAGTGGAGGGAGCATTACACAAGCCAAAGGGCATGACCAAGAACTCATAGTGGCCCTCATGAGTTCGAAAGGCAGTCTTAGGAATGTTTGCCTCTTTCATACATATCTGGTGGTAGCCAGAACGGAGAGCAAGTTTAGTAAAGAATTGGGCACCGCTTAATTCATCCAAGAGATCATCAATGACAGGGATGCGAAATTTTTCTTTGATGGTGAGTTTGTTGAGGGCACGAAAGTCCGGGCACATGCGCCAAGAGCCTTCTTTCTTAAGTACCATGACCACATGAGAAGAGTAGGGACTGGTACTAAGACGGATAACCCCCGCGGCGAGTAATTCTTGAACAATTTTCTCAATTTCATTTTTCTAGGCAAAGGGAGAATATTGGGAGGAAGGTTGTTGAGGACTAGGGGAATTGAATGATCATGAACACCACGGGAAGGGAGAAGTCCCTGGGGAGTGGAAAAAACAGCTTGATGTTTGGAGATGATGGCTTGGAGGTCAGGATGCACAGAGGGTGTCTCAGTGGCGTGAATGGAATGGAGTTGTGCAATAATGTCAGAATGACCTTTCTTGAGGAGTTTTTCCATGCGATGGCAGCTGATGATTTCAAGGGAGCCGACGGTGATGCCTTAGAACTTATATTGTTGGCCCTCTTGGTTGAATTGCATGGTTAATTCCTTAATATCCATGAGGATGGGACCAAGAGTCCGTAACCATTCTGCACCAAGCACAATGTCACAACCACCCATGTCGATAGCAAACATATGAGATTTCATGTTGTACTGGCCAATTTGAAGACGCACATTTTCACAACGCCCCCCACATTTCATGGAACCTCCATTGGCAATCATGATTTGAAAGTTGTTGACTGCACGGATATAGCAATTAGTTTCTTGGCCAATGCAGCGATGAATAAAATTATGAGTGTTGCCACTGTCAATGAGGATGATGACCTTCTGATGCTTAATGTAACCAATTAGCTTGAGGGTTTGGGGAGCAGAGAAGCCAATGAGAGCATTCAGTGAAATGATCGGTTCAACTTCTGGGGGATCCAAGGGCGGAGTAATATTAGTTGGCTCTGGTAACTCGACCACAGGGGAGCCTCGACCGCTTCTTCCAAAACATCCTCAAAGATGGCCATAAAAAGCTTTTGCTCCTTACACTCGTGCCCCGGAAAATATTTGTCATCACAATTATAATAAAGGCCCTTGAGTTGGCGTTCATCCATTTTTTCCCAGGTCAATTTTTGGATCTTCAGTGGAGTGGAAGGAGGCGCTGGAGTGGTGGGTTTAAGGCGGGGAAGAAAGGATGGTTTTCAGTTTTGAGAAGAGACAACTTGTTGTGCTTCCTTAGCTCTTTTAGTAGCTTCCACCTAACTCTGAGGGCAAGCCATGAGTACATGGGCACAAATCTCATCCTTGAGGCCACTGATAAAGCATTCCCGGAAAATAGCATTAGACATGCCCTCCGTGCGGAAAGCCAAGCGCTCAAAAGCAGCTATAAAGTCTTCCACTGTGCCAGATTGTTTCAACTTGGTCAAAGAGCCTAAATGGTGTGTGTTAGTGTCAAAGCGTTCATAAATCTCTGCAACAAATTGTGTCCAAGCCACATACCCTTGCCGGGCATTTTTTCTCCATTGCCACCATTGCCAACGTTCTGAATCTAGATGGAGAACACCATACCAGAATTTGGCCAACTCATCAGTAATGTCGTACAAAGCGAAATAGTGTTCCATTTGAGTGATCCAGCCTGTGGGATCTGAGCCATCAAATTTGTTCACATCCACGAGAGGGGGACGCAGGTCCCGCTGAAACTGGTTGGAAGGAAAATATGTGGACTGGGAGGATTCAGGACCTTCAGGGTTATAAGGTGTGGAAGAAGAGAAGGGATCTGGAGTGGACTTAAACAAAGCAATCAAATTGTTCACTACGTCCTGGATTGCTGACACATGGCGGTCAATTGAGTGATGGATGTGGGAAGTGATTCGAGCGAAGCAAGCCAGGAGTTGAGGTTAGCAATACTAGAAGTAAAGTAAGAAATATCAACCCCGGTTTGCTGATTAGCTTCGTCCAAGGCAGTGAGACGTTGTTCCCAATCTTGGTTGCAGGTGTGGGCCATGGGGATGGGACAGGGGGGGAAGTGGGACTGCACAGAAAGGAGTTATTGGTGAATGATACCACTACAATCGATGCAAAGAGAAGAAGTTAATGGGATAGGTTCCAAATAGGAGTGTCGGGAAGGGGTCGGGTCCACAAGAAAAAAAATTGTTGAAAAATGATAGGTATGACTACGATCGGGGAAAAGAGAGGAATCCAATGGGATAGGTCTCAAATGATGGTGCGGGAAGGATCCAAACTTTTTTTTTTAACTCCTGCAAAGTTATACTCCGATCTGAATAATACTGTAGTGACGAAATGGCCAAATTCTTAACAGGAAGAAACGTGTAAGAATTATGCAACCTGAATGCAAGAGGCAAGGTTGCATGGCAGTAGATCTTGTTTGTTTTGTTTTTGCTTTGTTTCCATCCCAAGGGTTAGGGTGTTTAGGGTTTCTACAGACAAGGGTTTGCCCTGTGCTATAGCTCTCTAATATACGTGCAGGGTCGAACAGTAGTACTCGGCCCAATATCTCAGGGCACCAACTAAAGAGGCTAGAGCATACCCTTAGTTGTACTACCAGATTACCCAGGTACTAAAGAGTATCTTCCTGAGTGTTGTTCTCAGTGGCATTATAACAGTCCGGCGACCGATCGGTTTATCTACGAAGGGCTTTAGGATATATAGGTTGATCCGTATACAGGTGTTGTTTGATGCGCTACCACTCGAAGGGGTACCAACAGGGGTTACAAGGGTGGCAAACACTGTGCGCTCAAGTACCACTTGTAGTTCCTGCATGTATGCTTCCCTGACCGCGGATTTATGCATTGAACGACAGATCTTTGTAGCTTTAAGACGTCGGAATACGTCTCTACGCTGAAAAAAAATAACCCACAATTTTTTGCCAAGGAAAGTGCTCTGATACCACTTGTAAGCAATGTTACCAGAACCGGACCGGAACCGGCAAAACCGGCCGGTCCAACCGGTTTCAGACCAAAACCGGTTCAAACCGGCCCACAGAACCGTTTTTGACCGGTTCCGTACCGAACTGGTCGGTTTCTTCACGGAACCG
>ML777597.1:533501-546099 GCA_009831015.1 Picea engelmannii | reverse complement strand
TTTTTTCCGGTTCCGGTCCGGTTCCGGTTTTTGGGGTCGACCGGTTCGATGACCGGTTCGGTTCTTGCAACATTGCTTGTAAGGTACCTGATCTATTATAATAGCAGAAAACAGAAATACTGCAGAGAATAACAATAGAACAACACAATATATGAAACCACAACACCAAAATAATACATTTATTGATAGGAAACAATGTTCACTTGCCTCTTCAAGGGGGCAACCTCCAGCAAAGCAGTGCTCAATTACAATAATTCTCAAGACAAAAACTTCTCATGCCCTTGACTCCTATTTATACTAAATCTTTCTACCAAAAGAACAATCTAGAGGAATATCTTCTAGAAGTGGAAGCTTCTATTAGGTCTTCTTGCATTTGACTTATTCTTCCTTATTACTAGACCTTATTAATATTGGCCTTTATTACATGGAAAATATATTTTCTACCCATGTCAGGGGTTAGGGAGGTTAGGTCCCTAACATTTAGAAGGGAAGAAGACTAGTGCCTTTGGTTTTGTTGGGAACTGGGGTCAAGATGCACCTTGAGGGGGCAATTCTTTTAAGGTATTAGCAAGGAATTACTACAAGTAAAGGAAGGGAGGGATGCACCACCTCCAAAAGACTTCTAGGGAGTGTCTTTACTTGATGAGGGGATGAGTGTTGCTTTTGCTCACAGGGAATAATACAACAAAGACTCATACACTTCAAGCAAACAAACAAAAAATAACTTACCTCCCCAATGTAGTGATACCACTCCTCTATCGTGCCCAAGTAGCTTTAGACAAGTCCAAACTTGGAACAAAACCCTAACTAGTATGCTCCAAGAACCCTTTGCCACATTTCATGAAAGGTTGATCATCTATCACCACAAAACCTTAGACAAGAGGGCAAATGCAAAAGAACTTTATTCCAAATGCCTCTAACCCATTTGCAAATGAGGAAGAGGCTCTTATTTATAAGAGAAGAGCTCAACAACCTCAGCAATAGAATAGCATTAGATCTTAACAAACTCTTAGATCTACGCCCAAAAAACTAATATCCTCTAACAAGCAAAGGAGGATCTATTCAACAACAATAAAATATGGTGGATTAATGCCACATGTACAATACAAGAGAATAGATGCCTCTACAAAGTGGACGCCCTTCTAGAAATTCAGCAATAATCTTCTCGTGACAAGTTTTAAAAGCACCATAACTATGTCAATTTTTGCCCGAATTTATAATATGACCACATTTTGGAAATCCAACGGCCATTCTAGATCTAATGACATGGATCTAGAAGAATTTTGGGCATTCTATCAGAAGGTAATTGCTCCTGAAGCTGGCCTCCCTCAAGATATGTGTAGCAATCTCCTCAAGTGGACGTCCTCATCAAAAATGAGATAGACATGGTCATATACAACAAACTCCCTCATCTAGGGAGGTTGAACTCATCAAAATAATACAATATGTCCTATGCTCCATGAGACCCTCACACATGTAAGTCTAACAAGAATAAGTAGGTCATCCCCTCGAATGCTCCAAGAAATGTTCAAATGCCCTACACGTGTCAGAATAAAGCCTCCCAAGGTGGGTCACTCCTCAAAATAGTCCAATGTCCATCTCAAAAGATGTAAAATGAGTGGAAGGTAGGTACGTGTGGTCCTTAAATGCAACAACCTAGGTCAAATGGTCCTGTCATCATACCCAATGCATGTCTCAATACCCAAGGAAATCACAATGCCAAAAGCATGTCTCACGGATCTCAGGGAAATCATAGATCCCAAAGAAGTCATATCCCAATGCAGGTACACAAATCTCGAGGTAGTACACAAATCCCAATGCAACATAAATGATGAGTCATGTCAAAATGCAAGTTCCATTAGGTAGAGAAGCATTAAAGTATCATCTTCTAACTTCAAAATAACTCATAGAATTTATATCATTTTCCAAGTTTAACCACGGTGGGGACAACATCAACCCCTATTACATGTGACAACTCTTAAGACAAAGAAGTAGTTCCTAGGACACTAAGTAAGGGTATTTGTAATGATGGATGATATGATTTGGCAGGTAACTTCATGAATTGATTAGCATAGCCACAGAAGGTTAGTTAAAGATATTCATCCACATGAACGCCTTTAAAGATGAGGGTGCATTTTTTTTGCATTGAATTACCATTTCCTTGGCATTGTTTCTTACTACCCATTGTTCTTGCCTTTTTCTTTAGATATGCATTTTTAAGCATCGGACTTGGGGCATTGGCCTCATAACGAGGTGGCATAGATCAAGCTCTTTATTTGGATTTTAACTTTTTCTTTAGTTGCATCTACCTCGAGCTTATAGCTCTTAAGATGAGCCTTTTCTCATGGGACTATGAAGCATGAACCTTGCTATGACATATGACAAACCAACCATGAGACGAACAACGGAATATGAGTATGGAAAAATTGGGAATACAAAAAGTGTTAAGTATGTTTTGGGATATGGACACACTACACCTTCCTGGGCCTCTAGTAGTACAACTCAACCCAAGAGTGATAACACTTATCTAAAGGATGACTATGATCCACCATGGTACAACAAGGAAAATAATATCAATTTAGAGTGTTATGATCCATTATTAGACTTAACCCATGTTCACCATGGTCATGAAAAATACATGAGACATTAACGCCACATATGAGCAAGGAAGTAAAGATAAGACAATGTACAATACATCAAGCCTCATAAACATCAACATAGCATCATCTGTATGTCATCATCATCATTGTGCCAAATCAACTGAACCATGCTATCATCGTCCAGAAATCATCAAAGGCACATCCACTGTGCAAGGAAGATCATAATGCAACAAGATCTCTGACATATGTGCTCTTGAAGATCAATCTAGGAAAATCACGATCAAGTGTGAACTGGAACATCATGCCACCAGGAGGGTTGTCCTCATGCAAAAATCTCTAGCATGTGATGTGATGACAATCACATGGTTACCTCTCATACAGTACAAGGGGTAACAAGGGTTACATGTTTTTGTAATTCCATATTAGTTTCTCATTTTAAAGATTGAAGTATAGAAATATGGCATCATCCCTAGATGACTGTTTGTATCCTCCATTGGATTTCTTGAGTATCTTGGGATATCCAATTGAGTTCACTTCTATAGATTTGGATGAGCATGGCATAAGTTTTCATGGATACACTGATTCAACCACACTACATGTCACATCTTTCATGAAACTTATGTCAGATCTTGATGGTGTCCATAAGGATGCCATGATGAAGAATTGTGTAGCTACCTTTGATGATGAGGCAATGGATTGGTTTGAAAACCTTGTTAGAAAAGAAATATCATCTTTTACATGTTTGATTCAAGCATTTTGCAAACAATGGGACCCTAGTTATGAGGTAGAACAAAGGTTTGAGGATCTAGTGGAAACTTGCCAAGATAAAGAAAAAAAGATCCAATACCTCTTGAATGTGAGATTAACCCCTCAAGTGCTCTCTTGGCTGAAACTAGACCAAGGAAAGCTTATAAGTGATTTTTATGAGAATGACCAGCATTCTTCATTGCAAGAACCACTTATGCATGAAACTTCGGATCCAAAGAAAGAAAACTGTGAGGAAGTCATTGAAGACCTTGTCAAAGCATCTCATGACTCCATTGAAGACTATGCATGCCTTCTTGTTCTGCAAAGAGCACATTGTGATGATGACATGTACTTGCATGAAGCCAAGTGTTTGGTAAGTCATACCCCATTTCAAATTTCTGAATTTAGTGATGAATCTTTTGGTGAATTGGAAAAGGAAGTTTTTGTAGAAAAACCCTTGGAAAATGAAAAAAATTCAAGTGTTATCATCCCCTCATGTGATGAAACAGAAAACCATTACAGCCATGAGAATGAAGATATCAGCACTCTTTTTGTGATTGGAAAGCATATATGGAATGGAAATTGTTTGTATTTTGATAGAAATCCTATCTATGATACCAATAGTGAGAGCTCTAAAGCTGAATTTTCAGATCGTATCTCTTGGACAGCCCAAAAAAATGGAGGTATGTGAAGCTTTTTCCAGAGTTTATGTGCAGCCACATGTTCTCGTCACTAGGGCTGATTTAGTGCAGCATAAAGGGGTTTTTCATGGCAATAATGATGCAGAAATTTTCCACCATTGATGTCTTCAGCTCTTGTCCAAATTATGCATAAAAATCCAGCTGGAAGATGTGTTTATGAGGCTGCAATTTGTTTGGGCAGCAGCGCATTCAATGGGTGTTTGATTGCAGGTATTTTCAGCCTCCTACTAGAGGGAGACAAGCCCCAAGTCATGAGCTTATGTGCTTTTGCAGATCTGATTTTTATTCTCATATGTGTTAGTTTTTGTAGCTCGGTAGGTGTCTCATCATGGACCTAAGTGTCCTAGGCATGCCGATGGACACATAAAATAACCCAGATCAGCTTAATTATATTTGCCTAAATTCTAACTTAGGCAATCAGCAAAATTCTGTTTTGAGTGGAATGTGGGGCCCAGAAAAAGGGCACGCATAGGCTAGTGGAGAGTGGGGTCCAGCCCAAAGGAGGTGCCCCAATCTCAGCCATTGAGGCCCAAATTTGGGCACACATCTCAAGGCAAATGGTAGTTGGAAGAAAGATAAAAGGAGGTTGAGGATGAGATGACATACACACATTCTCATTGTGCATGAGCACTGAAGGAAGGCGCTAGAGCTGGACTGAGTGGCTGAGTTTTGCAGCTGAGCAAGTGCAGAACAGGGCAGCCATCTTCAGGGCGATTTGAGGGCTGAAGGAGCTGGCCAAAGGCAGCAAAATACAGTTTGAAATTTATGGGTGTAAGCCGGGCCTTACAGCAGCCTTTCTGAGGGCCGTACAGCGCAGCAGCTTGGTGGCTGAGATTTCTGGGTCGTACAGCAGTCCAGAGGGGCACACTAGGTTGGAGGGCCTTACAGCACCCAGAACACAGCAAAATAGTGTTGTAAGAAATTTCTGTGTTGCTGTTGTAAATTTCTGGAAATGACTGTAGTTTTGCTGCTGTTAAATTTCCCAGAAGACTCAATAAAGCCCCTCCTGTGTTGGTTTTCCCCACACTGGGGTTTCCAGGGTACTTCTGGTGTCCATTTGTTTTTATACTTGATTTTGTGTATGCTTCTGCTGTCATTTTGCTGTTATATAACTCAGCTGTAGGTTGTAAGCGTAATTTTCAGATTTATATCAACAAGTATATTTTTTTGAGTTTAGTAAATTATTGAAAATAACTTCATGTGTTGAGCTAAGGAAAAATAACATAGTATCAAAGCTCATCCTCTGAGTACAAGACAAGCCAAGTTTCTTGTTGTGCGGACCAGGAAGAGTAAATCAACAAGTGGTATGTATAACCAGAGAAAGTGGGGCAGCCAGAGGAGCTGACTCAAATGGCAGGACTAAGGTTCGAAGATAGGCTGGAGGGCGCCTCAAACTTCTGTCCTTGGAGGGAGTGTATAGGCTTGGTGCTGGAGGAGAATGGGTTGCTGGAATTTGCTGAAGGGAAAGCAATCCCTCTAGCTGATCCAGCACAACTAGCAGCCCACCTCAAGAAGGATGTAAAGACAAGGAGGATCATTGTGGATGGAGTCAAAGACCACATTATTCCCCATCTATCTGGCAAGAAGACAGTCAAAGAGATGTGGTAGGCCCTAGTAAAGTTGTACCAGTCTGATAACCAAAGTAGGAAGATGTTGCTCAAAGAGAAGTTGAGGAGCACAAAGATGGCCAAGGGAGAGTCAGTGGTCACTTATCTCACTAAGTTCACTCAGATCAGAGATGAACTCGCGGTTGTGGGAGAGGTTGTGGACGAGACTGAGTTGGTGAGGACAGCCTTGAATAGCTTCACCAAACAGTGAGAAGTATTTGTCCGTGGAGTGGTGACTCAGGAGAAGCTCCTTGATTGGGAGAGATTATGGGATGACTTCACCCAAGAGGAGTTGAGACTTGATGTCACTCAGGCTAGCCAGCCAAAGAGTTGAGAGGAAGAGAATGTGGTTCTTCATGCGAAGAAGGGCGGTGGAGAGGGAAGTTCTAGGGACATGGGAAAAGTGAGATGCTTAGCATGTCACAAGACTGGCCACTATGCCAACTAGAGTCCCAACAAGAAGAAGAAAAAGGAGGCAAAGGTAGCAGCCACAACATCTACTAAGATGAATGCATTTGCAGAGAAATTCGAGGATGAATTTTCTCCAGTTGTCTCTCTTTCTAGCAGGAGCAGATTGGCTAAGTTGGAGGACAATGGGGCATGGTTCGTGGACAATGAGTCATCTCGCCATATGACGGGAATGAGGTCGATGTTCCTTGGTGTTTCAGAGACGATCTCAGACTGCCATGCGAAGAGTGGGACGTGCACCAGGCATGCAATGAAGGGGGTTGGATTTGTCAGATATCAACTAGAGTCATGGGGTTCTCTGGAGGGAGGTGATGTATGGTACCAGAACTGAGGGCCAGTTTTCTCTATGTATCATCTCTGGAGAATATGGAGTATATTGTTATGTTCGTGGATGGATAGGTACTCCTACGTTCAGAGGGAGCAAATACCCAGGATGCAGCAATGAGGCTTGGCATCAGGGAAGGTATGTTGTACAGGGTGTTGGGACAACCTGTACTTGGATCCAAGGGGATCTTGGATCAGAGTTCAGTGTCAGTCGTTGAGTCTCGTGGACGAGTGGCTTCATCCAAGACAGTCATCTGGTATGACATGACACTAATGAAGGAGTAGAGCATGACATCAAATCAGAGTGCAGCATAGGTAGCATTGATGTCTTCCAATTCAGAGGGAGCAGCTACAGCAGCAGCAGATTTGATGGGATCAGAGAATGATCCGAGTGGAGACACCTCCCTCGCTAAGAGGGAGTGTTAGTTTTTGTAGCTTGGTAGGTGTCTCAGCATGGGCCTAAGTGTCCTAGGCATGCTGATGGACACATAAAATAACCCAGATCAACTTAATTATCTTTGTCTAAAGTCTAACTTAGGAAATCAGCAAAATTATGTTTTGAGTGGGATGTTGGGCCCAGAAAAAGAGGGCGCATAGGTTATTGGAGAGTGGAGTCCAGCCCAAAGAGAGAGCCCCAATCTCAGCCATTGAGGCCCAAATTTGGGCACACATCTCAAGGCAAATGGTGGCTGGAAGAAAGATAAAAGGAGGTCGAGAGTGAGAGGACATACACACATTCTCATTGTGTATGAAAGCTGAAGAAGGGCGCTAGAGCTAGAGTGACTGGATGAGTTTTGCAACTGAGCAAGTGCAGAACAAGGCAGCCATCTTCAGGGCGATTTGAGGACTGAAGGAGTTGGGCAAAGGCAGCAAAATACAGTCTGAAATTTATGGGTGTAAGCCGAGCCATACAGCAGCCTTTCTGAGGATCATACAAGTCGTACAGCAGGTCGTACAGGGTCGTACAGCGCCGCAGCTTGGTGGCTAAGATTTCTTCTGTACAGCAGTCCAGAGGGGCACACTAGGAGGGTAGTACAGCAGAGAAAAGCGGCAGCAACAGTTGGGAAAATTTCTTCACAGTTTGTGGAAGTGTTGGAGCCTGGAGGGCCTTACAGCTCCCAGAACACAGCAAAATAGTGTTGTAAGAAATTTCTGCGTTGTTGTTGTAAATTTCTGAAAATGACTGTAATTTTGCTGCTATTAAATTTGCCCAGAAGACTCAATAAAGCCCCTCCTTTGCTGTTTTTCCCCACACTAGGGTTTCCAGGGTACTTATGGTGTCCATGTGTTTTTATGCTTGGTTTTGTGTATGCTTTTGCTGTCATTTTTCTGTTATATAACTCAGTTGTAGGTTATTGGCGTAATTTTCAAATTTATATCAGCAGGTATGTTTTTCTGACTTTAGTAAATTACTGGCTATATCTTCATATGCTGAGTAAAGCAAAAATAACAGTATGTCTTGTGCATGTTTGTTAGAGGACAGCAAGAATGGACAGTAATGTTGTTGCATATTTTTGGAGCCGCCTAAACCTTTGTTGTTTGAAGGCATAACAGATGATATTTCATGGCCTATTGATGAGCTGCCCTATGCATATTTCAGAGATAATTATTGTTGAGTTCCGGTGTACCGACGGAAGTGGTCCCCTTGTGGTTGTGGGTCTCTAACCACAAGAGGGAAATATTTGACCCTTTGTGCCTTGCACTTTATGTCTAATTTCACTTTGACATTTTCCTAAGTCAAAAGAGTGAAATTTGTCACTTAAGTGAAAAGTGACTATTAATTCACTTTGTGGGTGTGTTATCCCCTATCCTAGGGAGAACTAAGGAGATTATGTCTCGAGGCCCACAGGTCCTAGACATGGAGTAATGAGAGTCATATTGACTTGAGCTTGGCCCTGGGGAGCCCATCTTTTCTTCAGCGCCTCCTATCTATCAGCAACAGCAACATCCATTCCATCGGCCTGGTTCTAAGGTAGCAGTGGGTCTTGCTCCATGAGGTAACAAGTCCGGGTATCATGGTATGTATCACTCTGATTCTCAAAACATTTGAATATGTGCATTGAATTCTCTTTTGTTTCATAACGTTTGCTTGGAAATTATGCCTTTTAACTTGTCCATACCTGGGGGGGAATGACAGAGTACCCTAGTAAGTTGGTTCCCTTAGGGATGAGTTGCCACTGGGTGGGTCTATGAAAGGTCATCGTCCATTCCTTCCAAACTTATCACTTTTCATCATTTTCCCTCTCATCTATCCCCTACATTGGTTTGGGCATTGCATTTGCCAAGCTAGTAAGGGTTGTACCTTGCCTTGTGGGAAGAAGGGGCTAAAGGCCCAGAGGGTAAAAGTAGCTGCCAAAAGTTAAAAGCCAAGATCAAACCTTGAGATGCTTCGCCCAGTGATCCCCGAGAAAGCAATAAAAGGCTTCTCAGCAAGAAAAGGGGGGGACCCATAAAGTAAAATAAAACTCAAGACATGGTTGGTGGATAGGGGGTCTCATCATGAGCCAGCCTATTAGGTCCATGGGCATGTAGCGGTATGACACTACTATTCATCTGGTCACCACACCAGGGTAGTGGCTCTTGTTGGCATAGCCAAGAGAAAGGGGGTCTCATCACGAGCCAGCCTTCTCATCTTCGTGAAATGCTTGTGGGTAACGCTGTCACCACTGGTCACCACGCCAGGACAGTGTCCTCCAGCCATTCTCTTGAAATAAAAAGAAATGATACAAAGAGTAAAAAGGCATTGAATGGGCTAGGAAACAATTGCATCCATGACAAGGTGCAAGTCACCCTCTACAGAGGCACCCACAGGTAAGACCTACATTTCCATGTCATCACTGCACCCCTTGCCCAAACATCCCCTACACCATCTCATGCATTTACATGACCTAGATTGGTCTTCACCTAGGAACACCCCACACCTGAGGAGGATTAGCCCAATAGGACATCTTGAGACCCTCTTCAAACATGGCTTGTTAAATAGCATAATGTCTTTGAGCATTTGTCTGGATAAACGGGGGTTTGATGCACATGTTTAGGTAACTTGATTATTAGATGTGATTGACATTGCTATGATCCCTGTGACTTATGAGCCCATGGAGGGTGTACTTGTAGTTGTTGTAGGACCATGCCCTATAGACAAGTACATATGGGGAGATTATTAGCTCGGACCTTCATGGAGCTAAAATCCCACCAGAATGATGTTGAGAGTCGAGACCCCAACCAGGGGTAGAGGGATACCAGAGGCTTGCACCAAAGAAAAGGGAGGACGTTCCACCAGAGGCAGTTTGGAAGACCTAGACCCAAGGGGGTATTGCCCTCCCACCATGACGTTGGCCCTTGAAGGCCCCTGACGTCATCATTTTGAGCCTTGACGTCATCCAGTTGGGGTGTTAAGCATGAGGACGGCTTGGTTGGCACGTGTGGCAGTTTCTGAGGGGTTTTGAGCCCTAATGTTTCACTTTGGAGGCCTAGCGTTCAAGAAGGGGCCCAACGTCACCCTAGGAGGGGCATGACGTCAGCCCTAAAAGATAAAATTAGGGTTTTGATTGTCAATTTTATGTAAAACTGGATTTTTGATGTAAACTCGCCATGTCGACCTTTTTTGACCTAAAATGTAATTAAAGGTCACTTGTATTGTATAAATAAGGGAAAAATCTCTTATATTTTTCATCATATTTCACTCACACAAGTGTGAGGCCTGAAATTCGGCCTCTTTTAAGGTTTATTGGCTGAACTAAGTGGTGTGCAACTCTTGGAGGAAGCTTATCTTGGTGTATTTTTGCATTTTCATGGTGGAAAGTCTTCAACTAGGGTTTGTGGCTAGATTATTCTTGTTGAAATAAGTAGAAATCTGCAATCCTTCTTTATTTTGAATGGTTATGGTGTATTTACTTGTTCATTTATAAGATTATGAAATTGCTAGTGTGAAACCCTAGAAGAAAAGCACATGTTATTGTCTTTTTCTTAATAACTCTTCACCTACTTGATTTTGCTAGAAGACACCTCCCTTGAAGGATATACTAGAGCCCTACTTTAGTAGCACTCTAGTTATTGCTTCATTAAGCTTTCATACTTTTATTTCAAGCTTGACCCAAAGAAGAAGGAAATCGCTAGGGCCTCAGGTTACCTACTTCCTAGCATCTTTTCCTTCTAGGGTTTTGGATATTGAGGCCTTAGGTTACTAACACCTCAACCATCCTCCCTCTTCCTTTAGCTCACCCATTATCATTTGTTTCCCTCTAAGAATTGCCGCTGCAATATTGACTCCATTTACCCTAAAAGGCACTAGTTCATACCTTACAAGTGATTGATTGATTGAGACAACTCTTAAACCATCTACTCTAAGACCTATACTAACTACTTCTAACTTTAAATTAGGCTAACCTACTAACTACTTTGTTGTTGTTGCAAAATATTGCTACAGCCATCTATAACAGCAGAAAAATCATCTTAAAAGCAAGTTTTAAAGCTGTTTTTACATTGCCTTCATTGCTTCTGACAAATACTAGCATTTTGCCAAGTTTATGTTATCATTTTTTGTCATTATTGAAGCTTTATTTAGGCATAAAATGTGAAGTTATTGCTATATATACATTGCTGTTATAAAAACTTTTGTTGCTTCAGCCTTTATATCAGCTTGTGCTTTTTTATCAAAGTCTATGGTTTTATGAAGCACTAACATCATATGGTACTTGCAAATAGCATTTTTCTTGTTGTCTTGTTCTGGGCAGGTACACTTAAATATCATTTTGCTTCATCTTATTAAAACCTTTGGGACTTTCTGATCAAAGTGACCTGTGAGAGGGGTGATGTAATGTCCCCACTTTGGGACATCATTATATTACAGAGTGTTATGATGACCAGAGTAGCCAGTTGGAGGTTATAGCAAGTACATGAGCTATTGAGGGGTATTTTGGGGTCCGGCTTGCATCGCTCATCTTATTTCATCATTATGAACCATTCCACACAGCTTGGCTTTGGTTCTGTTGCATTCCGACGATTTCCATGATTTTGAGTTATTTTGGGCTATAGGTTAATTAAATTCACTGAAGAGGTCATATTGGGCATAATACTTGGA
This sequence comes from Picea engelmannii, assembly GCA_009831015.1. Classification (NCBI taxonomy): domain Eukaryota; kingdom Viridiplantae; phylum Streptophyta; class Pinopsida; order Pinales; family Pinaceae; genus Picea; species Picea engelmannii. The sequence goes on along the minus strand of ML777597.1, from coordinate 534,572 downwards.
GGAACCTCTTAGTGTAATAGCTCATTGGAATCAGGAGGAATAACACTACAGGATAGGATGATGAGAAGTGACTTTCAGTGGCCAGGGAAGCCACAAGGAGAGATAAGGTACTTTTCAAAGGTAAAATGGCTAATTAATTAATTAAAGTGATTTAATTAATTAATTAATTAATAATTAAATAAAGTAAAAGTCACTTTGGAGAGACAAGGTGAGCAGGAAGGATAAAAGAGAGACAAGGGCCTCCATTCTCTCACTCATGTTGTTTATCATTTTGATATCTGGCTTCTTGCTAGTGAGCCCATGCACTTGGGGGTTTTGAGGGTTTTCACTTAACAAACCCTAGAGATCAACTCGGTGGTGAAAGATCCCACCCAGCCTAGTCCATGCTTGGTCACAGAGGTGAAAGATTCCTCCCTCACCATTCTACATCAGATCTACTCAGCTTCAGGAGGTTTTCTACATCAGTTACAGGTTCAGAGAGAGCTTGGGCGCAGCTTCAGGGGGTTTCCAGCAGGAGGGCGCACCACCTTGGGGAGATTAGCTTGATTTAGGCGGAGGAGAAGGATTTTGAGGAAAAGGGCTTCTGGGCAGGGTTACCGAAAGCTCCCCCCCCCCCCCCCCCCCCCCNAGCTCGATCCGGGCGGGTGCGTCCTAGAAGCGCCCTCTGAAGCGCGACTCAATTTTTGGAAGCGCGCTTCGGGGCTTTTGAGCACGATTCCTGTGATTTCTGAAGCGTCCCCCTCCGAAGCGCACTCCAGAAATTTGGAAGCGCGCTTCGGAGGGCGCTTCCAAGGAAGGCCCACACGCTTCCAAGGGGGAATGAGGTGTTTGGGTGTGCAGGTGAGGGTTATTTGTCCTTACTAGGGCTATTTAAAGAGGTCCCCACCCCCTCCATTTCACCCACCCTAGTAATTAATGGTAATGTTAGATTCTTAAAAGTGACATTCTCCTTTATCTTTCATTTTCATCATTTTACTTAAATTTTTAACATTACCATTAATTGTTTCAGGATGTTTGAGAGTGGTTCCAACCTCATTGGACTTCATATGGAGAAAGTAGAATTTTAGGTCT
>ML777597.1:494717-509528 GCA_009831015.1 Picea engelmannii | reverse complement strand
GTTGTGACAGCAGAAACTTAGAGCCAACTTGAGGTCAAATCAGACCTAGTTGGCAGCCTGTTATGACCTCAGAAAATCTTCAATTATTACACCAGCCTTATCCAACAATGAATAGAGCAATCTTGCAGCAGTACACGCCAAACTTGGTGTGATTTTAATCCTCTTTCCCATTTTCATGAGCTCACTTCAGATTTCATCCTTGCAGTGACCGGGATTCCAGACTATTTTTCTAGAACGTTTGACATATCCTTGTTTTGGTTCATAGCTAAACACAAAGGAAGATCTCATGGTGAAGATGAAATCTTTCTATGGTTACATTGGCTCTATGATTTCACCTAACATTTCCATTTTCCGATGTTAGGTCAGGGTAAGAAAAATAAGCTCGATTCATGAGCATAAGTTTTATTTTCTATGTTCCCTTTGGCATTTTGGCTTATGCCTTCATTGTCAAGCTGTTTTAATGTTATCTTGTAAAGAACATTGTGAATTATTTGATGTGGGGTTACGAAATGTGAAGTTTGGATCCATCCCGCTAGTGTTTTTGCTCACTTTTTATGGCAAGTTTAGCAGGTACATCAGAGATCTGGAGTTTTCTTGCACTCTTTCGAAGAGTACAAATCCCCATATAGAGCTAGGTGTTACCCCTCAAAATGCATGGGCATTTTGAGACATTCTTTCCAGCAGTGCAAGCCTTGTTTTCATGGTGACTTTCCACTTGTAGAGGTAGCAGATTTGCATGATTAATATCATAGCATTCTCATCATTGGTGTGTACCTTGTGAAGGTGCATATCCAGCACATTTAGCATTGAATGCTTACTAATGGAGGCTGCTGCTGTTCTTAAATGCCAGCCGCCATTATGTATGATTTGCTTGGTGAAGAAAAGGGAGAAGACAGAAATGTCAAAGCAGCTGATTTGGATATGGCCAAGCAAATTTTAGATACAAAAATTGATTATCCTTACACCTGTACTGCTGCTCATAAAGGCTGGTGCCCTTGACAAACTGATTTTGGCATTACAAACAACATGTGTTGGATTGCATGGCAGTTTGAAGTCCACCTGATACCCCCTTCAGATCTGCTAGGCTTCCTACTCAGAATTTCCAGCTAGTGTTTAGCCCTCTATACGCCCCACTTGTTGGCAGCAAAAAGATTATATAATAGTCCAAAATTAGTTGCAGTGCTGGCAGAGAAGGGAAATTCCCGTGATAGAAGGAATGAGAATGATACCATTAATTGGGCTATGAGAATGAACGCTTCACTGGACTTCCTGCTATTCTTTGAGGAGCTTTACCCTTACATTCAATCATGGTAACTTAGTTGGAGAGGATCATCCATAACCAGCATTGAGGAGGCCTTTTTGGAGGAGAGTTTGCTGCATTAAACACCCTTTGCAAGGAACAGTCTTGACCTTCAAATAAAGTTCCCCGGATGTAGGTTTCAAGAAGGCTGCATTCTGTTTATTGGAAAAGAGGGTGGTATTATCTTCACTGTTTTCATGATGTTCATAGTATTTTTCTACTGGTTATCTGCTCAAGGTATCACTCTAATAATCAGCTACAGGAAAATATCAAGAAGTTCATAAGAGCAGAAAAGTTGAACAGCAACATTCAGTTGACAGGAAACTCTTCAGCCGGCTTTAGGAGCAACAGGGAAGAATGAGAGTGGAGTTGGGTGATGATGTTACATATCCTATGAAAGAAGTGAGCTCGATTTCCTTCCGGATGCCATCAGGTGATGTTCTTGAGTTGATTGATGTTTTGCTTGTTCCTGGTTTCAAGAAAAATCTTCTTCCAGTTTCTTATATGACAGATTTTCAGTGTAGAGTTGTATTTGAAAGACAGCAATGCATTATCAATGATTGTAGTCTAGCAAGTCCAAGGACTTTGGCTAGAGATGTGCAAGATGGTGGCCTTTATAGGTTGCATGTTGATCCTGTGGCACTTATATATACCAGCTGGAAGTTGGATGAGCCTTCTAGTTTTGAGGAGGCACATACAGAGCATGTATGGTGGGATGTCATGGAGATAGGTTCAAAACATATTGTGGAACCAATAATTGATTCCAAGCTTGCAGTTCATGGTAGTATTGATGAGTACAGGGACATTTTTGTTGGAATCTCTCAAAAAGAGGGAGTTGACCTTGATGAGATTCTTTCTCTAGTTGCCAAAGGATTCTCTCGGAAAAGGGGAATTGACCTTGTTGAGGATTTTGCTTCAATTGCCAAAGGTTTTGACTCTTGAGATGCATGGGCAAGATACCCTTGTTTACAGTTTGTTGGAGGATTTGTGTCCACTGTTGTTTGCACTATGAGCTCAATATTTCAGGATGGATGAAATTTGTGTCGATTTTTATCTTTCTGATTTTGATAGATCTGATCCACTTGTCTTGGTATTGTATGGAGATGTGATTATCTTTCCAGGATGTCCTAAACAACTCATTATGTAGTGTCTAAAGATTTTGGCCGGTGAAGTCAATATTAAGGATGTTGGAATTTGGCAGGTTACCTATGGTTTAGGGTTATGTTACTTCAAAATCACAAGTAGTCAAGCCCCTAGCAAAGGGGATATTCGAGATGCTATGATAGTATATTGTTTTGTTGGATACAATAAGACTTCTAAAACTTACAATATCTACATTCCAGCACAGCAGAAGAATGTGGTGAGCCAATATGTGAAGTTTGATGAGGATGTGTGGTTTTCTAGATCACAAGTATCTCCTTCAATGGTTGAAGGGAGTGAGGTGGTCATAGCTCCAAAATCTTATTCAGAGTTAAGAGAAGAAGTAGATCCAAGTGTGGCTGAAAAGAGCATTAGGAAGGATATGTCCTCATCCTCTACTCTAGCCCACAAGAAGCCAAGATGGCTTACTCAGAGATTGCAGGATGCACAGAAGCATGTAGGAGAGCCCAGATCTTTGATGAGAGTGACTATACCTCCTAGGAGATATGCTAACAATATTGCAAATGCTACTTCCATTTGTGAGCCTTTCAGTTGTTTTAAGGAGGTGAGATGTGATGCCTTGAATAAGGAGAGTGATGTGTTCATACATAGATTATCGGGCCCTAAACAAAAGAACCTTCAAGAACAGGTACCCCATTCCTAGGATTGATGAATTCTTGGATGAACTACATGGTGCAGTCTACTTCACAAAGATAGATTTATGCTCTAGCTATCATCAGATCAGGATGAGAGAGCAGGATATACATAAAACTGCCTTCAGATGTCACTTTGGGCATTATGAGTTTCTTGTGATGCCTTTCAGCCTCACCAATGCTCCGGCTACTTTTCAGTCTTGTATGAACCATGTGTCCAACAAGCAATTGAGAAAATATTTACTTGTCTTCTTTGATGATTTGTTGATCTATAGTAAAACATGGGAGGACCATCTAAGACATGTGGATAAAATCTTGAGCATCATGAAGAAACAGTCCTTATATGCCAAAGAATCTAAGTGTGAGATTGGTATGACCGAGGTTCTCTACTTGGGACACATTGTTGGGGCAAAGGGGGTACAGGTTCATCAAGAGAAAATACAAGCTATCATTGATTGGCCCACTCCTAAGACAATTACAGAACTAAAAGGCTTCCTTTGTATTTGCAGCTACTACAGAAAATTTGTCAAAGGCTTCTCCCAACTTTGCGCACCACTGACAGATCTAACCAGAAAAGGGGCATTCGCTTGGAATGATGAAGCGCACGTTACATTTGAGAGGATGAAGAAAGTGATTAGTACTTTCCCTACACTATCCCTGCCTGATTTCTCTCAACCTTTTATACTAGAGTGTGATGCATCCGGGGAAGGAGTTGGAGCCATCCTTATGCAGAATAGGCATCCTATTGCCTATGAGAGCCGCAAGCCTCAAATACTTTTTGGGCTAGAAAGACCTTAATGAGAGGCAGCAAAAATGGGTAAGCAAGATCCAAGCTTACAACTTTGATATAGAATATGTCAAGGGTAAGAATAATGTAGTAGTGGATGCCTTATCAAGAAGACCCTCAGCATATTCCATGACGGAAATATCAGTTCATTGGAAGTCCCAACTACTAGTGGAGTATTCTAAAAGAATATTTGCATGTGAATTGATGGATGGACAACTACAGGATGACAGGTACAGGGTCATGAATGATATCATTTATTACAAAGAGAGGATCTATCTAGTTCCAGAATCTTCATTCAAAAGAAAGGTGCTTCAAGCATTCCATGACTCACCAATGGCAGGACACCAAGGATTTCTTAAGACTTACAGGCAAATAAGGGAAAGGTTCTCTTGGAAAGGACTCAAGGGAGACATCATGTGCCACATCAGGGAATGTACTACTTGCCAACAAAATAAAGATGAACATTCTCATCCAACAGGGCTCTTACAACCACTTCCTATACCGGAGAGAAAATGGGAAAGCATATCAATGGATTTCATCACAGGTCTTCCGCGAGCACAAGGTAAGGATTGTATATTCGTGGTAGTAGACCGTTTAACCAAGTTTGGTCATTTTTTTGCCATCTCCATGGACTACAACGCATCACAAGTGGTTGAATTATTCTTCAAAGAGGTCTTTTGGTTACACGGTTTACCTAAGACCATTGTGAGTGACAGGGACAGAAAATTCATGAGCATCTTTTGGCAAGAATTATTTAGATTGGTGGGCACTGATTTGACCCCTAGCACGAGCTACCATCCACAGACAGATGGGCAAACAGAAATTGTAAACAAGTGGGTGGAGGGGTATCTTCGGAACTATGTAACAAGGAAACAAAAGGCTTGGGTCAAATGGCTTTATTTGGGTGAGTATTGCTACCACACCACCCACCACATGTCTATTGGTATGTCTCCTTTCAAATCCTTGTACAGTTATGAGCCTCTTACTTTTGTGAAGATTGTCTTTGGAGATAGCAGGGCTCCTATGGAAAAGGAGTGGATACAGATTAACCAAGACATCCTCCGAGAGCTCAAAGACAATTTGCATAGACCACAAAACCAACAGAAATTGTATGCTGACAAAAAGAGGGTGGAGCGCACTTTTGAGGTTGGCGACTTGGTGTACTTAAGGCTGCAACCCTACAGGCAAGCATCTATCAAGAAGAGTGGTGCTGAGAAACTTAAACCGCGCTTCTATGGACCTTATGAAGTGCAAAGAAGAATTGGGGAAGTTGCATATGAACTAAAATTGCCATCAGGAAGTAAAATTCACAATGTCTTCCATGTATCCTGCTTAAAAAGAGCATTGGGGCAGTATGTGATAGCCAATGAGAAATTGCCCCAATTGATGAAGAAGGGCATCTACTCCTGATTCCAGAAGAAATCATAGAAACCAGGGTGAAACAACTAAGGAGMAGAGAAGTTAGAGAATATTTGGTTAAATGGAAGTTAGAGAAAGTGAGCAGGTATTACACCAAGCTGGATCGGGATTGCTTGTGGGCAAGCAATTTACAGTAGGGGAGACTGTAATGTCCCCTTCTCTTTGACATGAGCACATGAGGACTAAGTAGTCTAGCTACCCCTCTAGACTATAGTCCAAGGTAAAAAAGGGGAATTTGAGGTGTGGAAATGTCACTAGGAGAACTAATGTTATGTTATTAAAGTGACATGAGTTTAAAGGGAAAAAGGTTATGTAACTTAAAGGAAAAATTAAAATAGTAACCTTAGCAAATGAAAAAGTAACTCAACAGCAAATTAGATGACGGAGGTATAAAAGGAAGAGGAGGGTGCCTCACTCCTCATTCATGTTATTTTTCTCTTCAGTGCTATTGAGCTATGCAGCTTAAGTTTTGAGGGTTTTGAGTCAAGAAACTATAGAGACCAGCAAGGAGGTGAAAGATCCCTATGTTCCTGGTCCAAGCTTGGCCAAAGAGGTGAGAGATTCCTCCCTCGCCATTCTATTCCATTCCAGTTCTATCCAGAGGAGGTTTTGTACCAGCAGAGCACAGATTTGGAAATTTTCAGCATACAAGGCGCACCAGTCTTGGAGGAGGAGTTCGATCTGCTTGATAGGAGTTAGATCTATCACCAAGACCACTTCAAGAGGGTTTCTCAGCACCAGGGCGCCATTTTGCAGCTTTTGTTGAAGGGTTTTCCCTTCACCATTATTTATTTCTTACCAGGGCAAGTTTCAGCAGGAAAGGGGCACACTGAAGGAGGAAGAAGGCCAGATCTGGCCAAAGCCTGAGAGGTTTGGGTTTTCTCTTGTCATAGAAGTGATTCTTACCCCTGGAGTGCCATTTCTCATAGGATATTGGCTCCTAGTTGCTCCACAATTATTTATTCTAGAGCTGGGCATGATTATTGAAGAAGGGCGCACCTGTTCTTGAAGATCTTGTTGTATGGGGGCTATTCAGTGAAGTTTCAGCTTGGAAATTGTCCCTATCATCTTACCATCACCAGATCTACCTCTCAAAGCTGATTTGCAGGGGTTTAGCAGCCAGATCTGGAGGGCCATACTCAGCAGGGTTATTCTCAGCCAGGAAAGAGCGCACTAAGCCATCTTCAGCAGCAAATTTTCTAGAAGGGAAGAAACTCGATCTTGAAACCACCTTCATTGGGAAATCAGGAGGGTCCAAGCCCTTCCTCTTGTGTGTATTTTGAACTGCTGTGATCACAATTTCCAGATCTATACCCAACTGTCCCAGATCTGAAGATTTCATGTAAGGAGATAAATTAATTAAGTAAATAAGTTCAGATGTGAAGTTTACTGAATTCTTGTATTGTGCTTTGTCTCTTTCATTTCCTATTGCTTTTATATGTCATTTTGTTGCTGCAAAAACAAGGAAACAACAAACATACAAATCTGAACAAAAAACCCAGCTCAGAAATCGATAACAAGAACAGAATTTTGGTAGTTTCCGGGCAGCAAACAGCTTGGGACATTACAAATATAATCATTAATGTACTATGGATGGCATTTCTAACATCATAGTAATGTAGTATTCATCTACAAGTAGCACAAATATGCATGTTTTCATATATTCTACAACTAATTTGGCATTCTGCATCTTTTTTTTAAATATAAATGCAACATAATATATAAATATTTATATAAAGGACGCTCCCGAGATGCTCCGCTCCCCAGGTTTTTTGAAAAATGACGCTCCCACTCCCTAAAATGCTCCCACTCCTCTCCGCTCTGCTAGGTGCTTTGGCAACCTCGCCCCAAAGGCTGTGAATTGGAGAGCATGTTGGATTAATGATGGAGACCAGGAGGGAGGCTGAGAACCAACTTGAAGAATGAGCACCCTGGACAAGAATATGGAGTGTGCAGAGCTATCAGACGGACACACTAAATAATTAGGAAAAAAAGGACAAGTTACGAAGGTGAGATACAAAATGCCAGCTATAAGCTTTTACTTAAATTTTTTATTTTTTAAAAGTCCAAAAGGCCAGCCATAAGCTTTTACTTAAATTTTTAATTTTTTTTGAAGTTCCGAAAGTCAAAAGATTAAAAAGAAAGGAAAAGACCAGCAATGGTCCTGCAGCCTGAACGACAGTGTGACAAACCCAAGACCAACCAATGTGCAGACCCGATAGATTCCGAAAAAGTTTCTGCAGGGGCTCGTAGGCAGAGAATTGTGTGAGAATCATAGACAAGGAAGCCGTCCTATTACAAGAGAAACCCCAGCATTTGAAGACGCTCGTAGAAGGCAGACGATTGTACATACAAGAAAGACGTAAGCAGGGTGAAGACAATAATTTTATATTGCAGAGGACAAACCAATTTTTCAGACAGAAAAAAAACCGTATGCCTGACAATATGAGCAACAACAGAAAATGACATGAGAGAAGACAAATTTTTTAATAGTGTGAGCAGCCCGACCAGTGCAGATCAGCACATTTTTTTTTCAGATTATGACACGTCTCATAGAGGCAGACGTGGAACAGGAACAGCTAGTTTTAGCAGTGACATTTTTTGTGCAGAAAAACACATCTGAACGAAGTGGAGTCTTATTCTCAGAGATGTTAACATGACACGTGAAGATTTTGTTGCAGTGGAAAGGATTTGTCAAAGCAGATTTGTATTTTTTTCCATAAGTGTTGAGAGACTCATGTACCCCTTCAATTCATTTTCGCAGTTTAAAAATCAGAAGTTTGAACATGGCAGGTGGTCACAATTATACATTATTAGAGTCATAAAAATTAAAGCAAATATATGCTTCCTGGACTGTTCTTATGGAGAATATTCTGTCATTTAAAAATCTTTGCGGACTGGTGAACAGGATAGAACGAAAACCCATGGATGAAGATGGGATTAGTAAATTTGAAAGACTAAGAATGTTATTAAACAAATTAGTAATGCTATGGAAGCTAATGTAGCATTTGAAAATTTCAGAAATATTTATGAAACTGTGAGCAAATCTAGGGTATTATATTTAAAAAATATATCTTATACTAACAAAATGAAGGAATGTAGTAACATTGAAATTCTGATTCCAAGAATCAGAGGGTTGAGTGATGATCAGCTGCTGCCTGCTACATGAACAGAAATTAAGGATAGAGAATTGATGATATTAATTAGTGATAGTGCTTTATGGCATGATACAAGTACTGTTAATTCAAATGATAGCATGAGATGCCACATATGAAAGGGTATAAAAAAGAGATATGAAGGGGTATAGAAACAAGATATGAAAGGGTGCAACTGTTTGCACTTCCTGTCCAGGACCAAAAAGATCTAGCGACAGCATGAGATGCTAGATATGAAAGGGTACAAAAGTGACATATATGAAGGGGTGTGACCCTTTGAATTCCATATTCAGGATGATTAAGATCAAGTGATGGAAACAGATGTTAGATATGAAAAGGTACAAGTTAAGAAAGGGTACAAAACCAAAATATAAAATGCTACGAAAACAAGATATTGAGGGTTACAACCCTTCACAACTCGTGCTCGGAATCATTAACCTCTGATACCACTTTTTATGCACTTGGCTGAACAGTTTGAATAATTGATGAAATAGGAGAGAGGAAATAATAGAAAGAGTAATTACTATTTATGGTGATAGTGAGTACATAAAAGCAAAATGTGTAGGACAATGCTTTATGTAGAAATGACATCGGGCGCACTCTACGACCCTAGGACCCACTAGACTTAGGAAATGAATATATAAAGCTTCTTATTGATGACAACATGATGCCTTAAAAGAAGAACAGGAAGCCTATTTATAACCTATTAGAGTTACCGAGCCCTAAAGGCATGACTCTTTAAAAAAGATATGACTAATATCCTGATATACATGACACATTCCCCTAGGCCTTTGTGTTGTGTGTCATCGTGTCAAACACACTGACATGTGTGACATGGTAGGGATGCATGTCTGACGCATTGACATGTGTGTCACAAGAAACATGTCAAACATGCATCCCTAGTGTCCTGACATCTCTGACACACTTGGTGCAAAAGGTGAGCCCGCAGGAGGAAAACCCTCGAAAACAATGATTTATCCCTCATTTGATCACTTTTACCTTTAGGAAATCACTCAAACAGTGTGCAAGTGAGGAGAAGAATGATATTTGGAAGGATTCCAGGAGATTTGAAGGGATCCTAACTTTCAAAGTTTGTCATTTATCCAATAGCAGTGTTCTTCTTCATTCATACCACAGAAATCATGGCTCGGTCATCAAGGGCTGCTGCTAAAGGCCAAAGGAAAGGAAAGACATCGGTGTTGGTGTTTCTCCCTGTCCTCCAAACCCATCTATTGTTGTTATTGCTCCATCTGCTGCAAGTGGATGCTGCCATGCTGCAAATAACCCTGCTACAACAAGAAAGCAAATACCCACTGTGGAAATATGTAACAAGAAAACAAGGGCCTGGGGAAAAGCTTCTTGGGGAGGGGGGAACGTTGTTTGGACATGAAAGTTCTGCAATGATGAATTCAAGAGCACCTACTACTGAGTTAAGGGCCAGTTGTTGGTGTTGATTTCTAGACTATTTTACAACTGCAGTAAATAACCAGGATCTCAAGAAGATTAACCAAGCACAAATTACAAAAAATAGGTCTGCTCGTTTCTCCATAGGAAATGCTCTTTTATTGCCACCCAACCATAGGCATCCTCAAGTGCCACCCCCGAGCAGAGCATAGTAGTTATCCTGGGAAACCCTTCTTCATAAGGGGAGAAAACCCAGCACCTTCTTATAGAGAATATCCTTTCCAAGACAGAATAACCAAGAACAAGCTCTATTCACTAGAGCAAACCAATAAGAAAGAATCCAGTAATACTTATCTCAACATGGAGAGAACTCAGCAATGTAAACCCTAGCCAGAGTGCTAGAGCACTAGTCCACCTCTAGTGCACCACCAAGACTGAGAGATATAACCCAACTAGACTTGCGCCTTCCTTCCTTCAGCAGTTGCAGCTGCAGCTGCAACTCTCTTCCAAACTTGCGCTATTATATGTGAGAGAGTGTGTCAAATGAGAAGGGAGCCACCCTTATTTATACTAATCTGACCAGTGAACTTTTCCAGTGGGGCCGACCTGTCCTTTCTGGAAAATATATTTACTTTATCTTTTTCTGGCAGGCCGACTTGACTTCTAGAGCAATATATATCTTTTGGGGCTTCTTTAATTCTTTCAATGGTTTTCCTTTGACATCTTGGCATCTTCTTCTATAAGAAAGGTTATCCTGGAGGTGAATACCTCCCGCAGCTACCAGAAAAATCAACAGTTGGCCCTTATGGAGAGTGGAATTTGAGCATGTCAAAAGGTGTGTATGAGCCAATGAAAAAATATGGCAAGAGAGGAATCTATTTGCTTGGGAAGGTAGCAGCAGCATGTGAAACACACAAAGATGATGATCCTCTTCCATTCTTGAGGAGCCATTAGCAAAAGTGGTAATGAGGCTGAATTTGAGCCAGTAAAGAAGAGGAAAGCTCCCAATGGCAGTCCAATGGGAAAGATATTTCAACAAAGGCCGCAAGAGGAGGTTGATCTTACGATTAAAAAAAAATTCTATCTCAACTTTCATTCATTTAATATTGCATGATCTCCTTTATTTTTTGAGATGTGTCAAGCTCTAGTTGAATGGGCTCCAACCAGGTAAGTGCCTCTCAGCGCAGAGAAGCTTAGAACCACAATGTTGGTTGGTTAAGGCAAAGGAGGTGGATAAACTCCTGGCACCTATTAAATCATGAGGGGTTAGTATTGTTGTTGATGGATGGATGGATCCGGAACGCCATCCACTCATCAAGTTCATGGTATCATCAAAGAATAGACAGATCTTCTTGAAAGTGGTGGATGCTTGCGCATTATATGAGTGCATTGTTCATTAAAGTCATTGAAGAAGTAGGTGTTAATTCTTATGCGCAAAGTATTACAAATAATGTACCTGTTTGTAATGTTGCCAACATGGTTGTGGAAACTAAATATCCACAAAGATTTTGGACACCTTGCATTGTTCATTCTTTGATTTTAGAACTTAAATCTATTGCTTCGAATGTGACATGGATGGGAAAGTCAATTGATAATGCATGCCATATCTGCAATTTTGTACAAAACCATACCAATGCCCTCACAATCTATAAAGATTACACAGATCTTTCACTATTGAAAATTGCAAATATTTGGTTTGCTTCCTCATTCATCATGCTTAAGAGGTTAAGAAAGGTCAATACCACTCTTGGATCCATGGTTATTTCAAAGTAATGGTCATTTTGAAGAAAGCAAGACCGGTGGGACTCCACGATTGAGTCTGCACTAAATTACTGGTGGGACTCCACGAAAGCATAATATAGACAATTACCAAATCATATAGCTCATAAATGACCTCTTAGACACTAGATGAGCAATAAAGCTAATTGTTGTTGCAAATTACAGCAGCAAAACAATGTATAACAGAAATCAATCTTTTGCAACAGCAACAAGAAAAAGTACTCAGAAATGTAGCAATTTAACATATAAACCAAGCCTCAACAAATATCCAATTGCTAGATCTGAATCATGAGTATCTTAAGCCATTTTTCCAAGTATGTATGCAGCAAATTAGGTTAAAAACTAGTGGCTGTAGCAAACTTTTGTAACAGCAGCAATAAATATCATTAGTTTGCTAAAGTTGGGGTTAAAGAAGTTAGTAAGATCGCTTAGAGAGAGAGAATACTAATTCTAAATGCAATTTTCACTGTAAGAAAAGATTTAAAGTTTAGACTAGTGTCATTGTCTTTTAGGGCTTATGGAGTCAAACATGCAACACCTTGGAGATTGAACTAGATGATAGAGAAGAATAAGGTTTAAGCCCTAAGGTGGAAAGCCTCTTGGGCCTTAGGACTAAACCTTCAAGAAAATGATCCCTAGGGTGCAAAGCCTTTTGGGCCTTAGGACTAAACCTTCAAGAAAATGATCCCTAGGGTGCAAGGCCTCTTGGGCCCTAGGGGTCGTTTTCTCTCTTCTAGATGACCTAGATCAAGGATCAAAGACTAGGATTAAAACCCTAAGGTGCAAAGCCTCTTGCGCCTTAAGGTTCTTAACCCTAGCAAGAGAACGCTTTCACAAAACTTGGATAAATATAGCATATGGGGGAGAGAAACACTTACATCTCCTCCCTAGGGTTTCACCAAGACAAAGTAACATGAAACAAGATAGTAATTATCACCTTAAAACATTAACAAAAACACAAAATTGCAGCAATTACTTACTTATCCAAGTCACTAGGCATAGAAAAATCCTAGTTGCAGCAACATAACATCCAAGAAAGCAAAAAAGCATCCACAAAGATCCTCCTTCAAGAGGTGTGCACTAGATCCAAAAGCTACAAAAGAGTTGAGCAAACTTTTTAGGGCTCTCCCACACAAGTGTGTGGAGATAAGTGATGATCTCAAATGAATGGAGCGCTAGCCTTATTTATAGGGAAACCCTAGCACTCTAATAGTCCCCAAAAGTGAAAAGTCGTTTCTATAAGTGGGGTCGACCCCTCAATTTAGCCTCCACAAATGTCAAACTCATGAAAATAATACAATAATGGTCACACGTGTGGTGACATCATGCCTCCAATGGTCTAGGAGGGCCTCTCCAAGGCCGCATGTCATCGTTTGAGGTGCACGCATGGTGGAAGAATGATATCCTACATCTCAAGTCATCACTGGCATCTAGGTGGCAGCAAACCCCATCATCCCTGTCAAAACCATAGCATGACGTCATCATCTAAATTCCCAGCGTCCAAGGTGCAAGGGGTGGCATCCAAAGGGGAGAAGGTTGTATATCGTCTTTGTGTGTCTTCCAATCATCTCCCTATAAAACGTCCTCCATCCAATGCATGATAGTCTCTAGAGTGTAGAGCCCAAGATGTGGGCTTTCTGCCCATCTCTATGCCACCATGACCATATTCGTCAATATCAAGCCCATATGTCCATCGTCCAAGGTCTAGAAGATGTGAGAGCCAATGTTTGAATGTGCTAAGTCAATGGGTGACTCAATGCTCTGCATCACACGTGCCATATCCTGTAACAGAGGCACAATGTCCTAGGTGAAAGCCTGAAGCGTCCTTCAAAAACCATGTCATGGGCATCCAAATCCAAATAAACTATGAAATCAATGAAAGCCAATGTCCATAAGATATATTAGTCCTTGAATCATGCAAAGTAAGTTGTTACTTAAGATGTAAGCCACATGAATAATTCACACCAGAATCCCCTTCAAATGTCACATTGGCTCAAGACTTTATGTAAGTTGGCAAGCTTGAATATAGGAGGACCTTCATCTGACCCTAATAGGTGTGCCAACCAAAACAATGAAATAAAAGACCTAGGTAGAGGTATATGTCCTGAGGGAAACAATGAAAGAAAAGAACCCTTCAAGAGTAAGTGTGATAGTGGTACGTCTTGGGCTTACTTCATGGCTTATGGTGTCATTGAGTCCATTTCTATGAGCGCCTTTGTGGAGGGTGCACTTGCTCTTGAGTTACCACTTTCTAAGCGCTACGTTTTTCCAAACCCCTTTATCTTCCTTTTTATTTGTCCTCTTATCATATTTGCAAGTCCCCTTTTATAAGGTTTCAAGCTATAGCAACACTACTTTGGGATTGGGGCAAACACAGAAAGCGTAGAGCTCAAGTTTGGACTGGATTTTGAGAGTCCTTTGCTATTCTTTCTTTCTTTAGCATTATTCTTTCTTTATTCTTCTTTTGCTAGTAGCTACAGTCAACCTCCAAGCCTTCAGCCCCTCTTCTCATGAGAGAATGGACCATGACCCATTACCGAAGTTTAGTACACTGTGACACGCTCCAAGATGGAAAGTGTTAAGTATGGTGGGGAAACAAAACGATACCCTTGTAAGGACCCCCAATAGTACCCCTTTCCCTACGCAATGACCAAGGCTACGGGGGAGCGCACCCCCCCCTCGAACCCGCTCTCGAATCACGCTCCCCTTCGAGAGCGCGATTCCTCTTGAAAATATGTGCTCCTTGGTTTTTTAGGGAGCATTCGCTCCCTAGACGCTCCCTTAGCGCTCCGAAGGGAAAAAAAATGCTCCCTGAAACGCTCCCTGAGCCCGCACGCGTGAGGAGGAGGAAATTGGTCATTTTTGGGGTTTTTTTGGGTTTTTTTGGGTTTTTTTGGAGAAATGACTCATGGGAAAGGTAGCCTAGGGTTAGCTAAGACTACTAAACACTCTTTCACTCCCATTTCTCTCATTCTATTTCTCATTTCATCCATTTCTTTCCTAAGACAGTTTTGACTCTTGAGAGGGTTCTTGCTAGTTCTTGAGGAGATTGAACGCTACCATTTGTGAGAGCTTGGAAGGGAGATTGAAGACTACCATAGTCATATTCAACCACCATTGGAGAGCTAAAGAGGTAGCCTCTTGGTGCCCATTTTTCTTTCTTGTTTTTATTTT
>ML777597.1:449851-492182 GCA_009831015.1 Picea engelmannii | reverse complement strand
CACATATGTTTATGATTGATGTTATATGTGTAGTATGTAGTATGTACTAAATGGTTGATGCTTTAATGATCATCGATTCATCACTAATCAATTAGTTAAATGATCTTATATCTATGTTTTCATGTTTTTTGCAATTGATTCAAGATTCTGCATGTTTTATATATATATATATGCATCAAAATATATAATTTTATGTATTATATAAAAAACTCTCCTGAAACGCTCCCGCTCCTAGAGATTTTTGAAAATCTGCGCTTCCCGCTCCCGCTCCACGCTCCCAATAGCCTTGGCGGTGACAACACGAGACTAGGGCACAGATGTTGGCGACCAAGGTGAAACAAGGAAACAAAGATAACTTCTTGAGCTAGTGATCCATTATCCAACTTCAACCAATGATCCTCATTCACATGCCTAGTAAACTAAGCACAACACTTCACATGAAAGGAGGACTAACATACCTCATGGTGACGTTGGCTTACCATCTCCCATACACTGAGTTAACTGGATGTGATGAGCTTGGTTGATCTAAAGTAGAAGAGGCAAACTGAGGGGGGCTGTCGGGTTACTATTTGTGGACATGTTGATCATCATCATGGTCGGGATCACTATCTTCATTGCGGGCCATGAGACATGATCTCCTCTAGTTACCCCTAGGCATGGGGGGGTAATAGGCCATTAGCAAAGAATTTGTTCAACAACATACGGGATACTCTTGACAGCAAGTGGGAGAAGAATTGTACACTTTTCCATTGCTTGGCTCACTCATTAAATCCCAAGTACTACAACGATCAATGGCTTAAGGGTGGGCCTTCATGCATATTCCTTCCTCACATGGACAAAGTGTACTTCATCCTCTTGTTGTAAGAGGATTTGGAGCACATATGGGAATGTGCACACTTTAAAAAAGAGCAAGCATGAACAATCCAAAGCAGAGACAATGGTGTATGTGCACTATTATCCCCAGTTTAGGGATAACTAAGGAGATTATGTCTCGAGGCCCACAGGTACTAGACATGGAGTACCGAGAGCCAGATTGACTTGAGCATGGCCCTGGAGGGCCCATCTTTTCTTTTCTTCAGCGCCTCCACCTTGTCAGCAACAACAACATCCATCACCTCGACCTGGTCCTGTAGCAGAAGCGGATCTTGCTCCATGAGGTAATGAGTCCGGGTATCATGGTATGTGTCACTGTGATCCTCAAAACCTTTGAATATGTGCATTCAATTCTTTTTGTTTCTAACGGGTGCTTGGATCTTATACCTATCGACTTGACCATATCTAGGGAGAATAACAGGATGCCCTAGTAAGCTTGTGCCCATAGGTTTTGAGTTGCCACTGGGGGATTCATGAGAAGCCATCGTCCGCTCCCACCATACTCACCACTTTCCATCTTTTTCCCGCTCATCCATCCCATTACACTGGTCTAGGCATTGGGTTGGCCAAATGTTTAAGGGTTGCACCTTACCTTGTGGGAAGAAGGGGCTAAAGGCCCAGAGGGTAAAAGCAGCTGGAAAAAGATAGAATCCAAAGAATGAAACATCGAGATGCTTCGCCCAGGGATCCTCGAGAAAGCAGTAAAAGGCTTATCAGCAAGAAACAGAGGGACCCATAAAAATAATAAAACAAGACCTGGTTAGAGGATAGGGGGTCTCATCACGAGCCAGCCTATTAGGCCATGGGCATCTAGCGGTATGACACTACCAGCAGTTGGTCACCACACCAGGCTAGTGGCTCTTGGTATAGCCAAGAGAAAGGGGGTCTCATCACGAGCCAACCTTCTCATTTCCGTGAAATGCTTGTAGGTAACATTGCCACCACTAGTCACCACGCCAGGGCAGTGTCCCCTGACTAGTTTCTTGAAGAAAAAGCAATAAGAATAAAGATAAAAGGCATGAATGGGCTTGGAAACATTTGCATCCATGACAGGAGCAGCTCACCCTCTACAGAGGCACCCACAGGTAAGCCATGCATTTCCCTGCTATCACTGCACCCTTTGTCCAGACATCCCTTACCACCTCATCCACTCACATGGCTTGGATTTGATTTCTCCCGGAAACACACCACATCCAGTGAGCATTAGCCCAATAAGACGCCCTGTCACTTCCTCCAGACTTGGCTTGCAGATTAGTATAATGTCTTTGAGCACTTGACTGGGTAAAAGGGGTTTTATGCACATGTTTAATAATATTGATGATTAGATGTGATTGACATTGTTATGATCCCTGTGACTTATGATCCCATGGAGGGCGTATCTATTGATGTGCAGGATCATACCCTTATGGACAGGTACACATGGGGAGATGATTAGTTCGGACCTTCATGGGGCTGAAAGCCCACCAAATGGATGTTGAGACCCCAGCAGGGGCCAAAGACAGATCAGAGGTTTTGCACCAGAGAGGAGGAGGACGTTCCACCAGAGGCATCTTAGCAAACCTATACCCAGGGGGGTTGTGCCTTTTTCACCAAGACGCTGGCCTTGGAAGGCCCATGACGTCACCCAGGACATTCATGACGTCATACAGCACTTGTGGAGGTTTTTGGGAGGCAGTTGTGGCACGTGTGGCATCTTCTGGAGGCCCAAGGAGGCCTAACATTTTGCTCCAGGAGGCCAACGTTACCCTAAAAGGGCTAACGTCACCCTAAAAGGGCATGACGTCTTCATTTATGCTTGAATTAGGGTTTTATCATAACATTTAATGTAAAACAGTAGTATTATGTATTTTTGGCCATGTCGGCCTTTTGTGACCTAAAAATTAATTAAGGTCATTGCTATTGTATAAGTAAGAGAGCTAAAACTCTCTTTTATTCATCATCTTTCACTCACCACTTGGTGAGATCTGAAATTTGCGCCCTTCTTACGGTTTGTGGCTGAAATTACTAGTGCGCACTTGTTGAAGGAGGCGTATTTTGGCTATTTTCGGCATTTTTCTTGGTGGAAGGTTTACAACTAGGGTTTGGCTTGATGAATGCATGGTGAATGTAAGTGAATTTCTGCAATCCTTCCCTTACTTGAATGGTTATAGTCTTTTACTTGCATTTTCTTAATGAAATTGCTAGAATAAACACTAGGAAATAAGCACATGTTGGTGTCCTTATTTTAATTCCCTACTAGATCATGCCAATGAACCATTTTTGGTGTTGAAGACATTGTTAGGGCCTTGCCATTGCAACACCCTACCCTTGTACCTCACCTTAGTCGTTTTTACTTTGTCATTGAGCTAAAGAAGTAGGAAAACACACTAAGGCCTAGGATTACTACATCTTAGTGAACCGTTTTCCCCTAGGGTTTGATGGTTGAAGGCTTGGCTTACCAACACTTCACCATCAAATTCTCTTGTCTTTAGCCCTAGTATTATCATTTTGTTCCTTCAAACTCTTGTCGCTACTTTTGACTCCATTTGCCCTATGAATGCACTGATCTAAGACTTTTTGCTTGAGTGCCTTGATCATAAACTTCAAACATCCAACACCTTTGAACAAATCACTAACAACTACTAACCCTAGTTTAAGATTGACTTACTAACCTGATTGTTGCTGCTATCCATTTGTGTTATAGTCATATCTTAGCAGCATTTAATACTTCTTTGAAGCAATTGAAAGATTGGCTAAAGCGCAGTAGTCTTTGCTTCTAATGAATGTCGATATTGTGACATTGATGATAAATCGTTCTTGCTCATTGTGAAGCTTCTTTAAAAGCATTTATTGTGAAGTAACATATTGTGATTATTGCTATTATACATCATTGATTGCTTCATCAATAATATTAGTCAATTGCTTATTTGAGAAAGTCCAATCATATGAAGTACTAACCAGCAAGTGACCTTGCAAATATAGTTTCTTGTTGCTTTGTTCCGGGCAGGTACATTTCTGGTTATTATTATCTTTATTGGTTGTTTAGCCGAACTTTCTGATCGATGGTGACTTGTGAGAGGGAAACCTATACCTTAGCCTTTACCCTTTTCCTTCTCAAAACCCCAGGTCACCAGGGACGTCTCCCCTGGGCCTACCACCCTAAATAGAAAGAGTTATCCTATTAAAGTGACAGTGATAGGATAGTCTCCAGTTACGTCAATTTTCCTTCCATTTACCTTTCCTTTACATCCAAGTACAAATTGTGCGATAACATGCACTCCAACCTTAGCCTTATATACAAGATGTGTGAAGAGTGGTTGAAGGGACAAACAAAGATGTGGGATGTATTTCCTGATGATATCTCTTTTGGACAACAACATTGAGTTGGCATTATCCAACTTGGATCTTAATGAACCAATGGGAGAGCAAGTCACTTCTGATGATGGTAATCCTCTTGAGGGATCATCCCTCACACCAACAAATGCAGACCTTGGGTTGGATATAAAGGAGGAGGATAGAAGAGAGGGTGGCCACAGTGGTGGTGATCTTGATAATTTTCGCTATGACATGTTGGAGGACAACTGATGAGCTATGAGATTCTTCCATCTATGGTCTACCGTATTTTGTATTTCCCATTGGCATTCCCACCTATAGTATTAGTGTCATGTTCATCTATGATCTTCTCCATGTAATACATTTTGATTTTGATGACATCAAATGGCTCAATGAGAAAACTACGGTTTATGGTTATAAACTTCTATTTTATGTGTTTTCTAATTTTTTGTGTGTTTGAGGTAGTAACTAGTTGTAAACTTGTATCGATATTTTATTATTTTGCAAATGTTCTAAAAAATTTGCATCTTTATGTTTATATTTTGTTTTTGTAATTGTAATTCTTTTAATATATGTGTGTGTCCCGTGTCACGTTTCGGGAGGTCTACATGTCCCCATGTCCTAGTGTCATGTAACTTAGCTATCATCTCATACTTAGCCCTTAATTAATATTGGATTGAGTTGTTTAAGAAGTGACTTATTTGTGATTGACTTCAGCAGTCTATGACTTCCTTGCTACTTGACAAAAGAAGGTCATATTATGTGTTCCAGATTCTTCTCAAAACATACTTTGCAGTGGTACAATTTTTATTATGACTCTAGACAGCTATCAAAAGAAAAACACAAGACAATCAAAATATATGTTATTGCCAGGGGCACAATAGCAACGTTGAAGATCAGTTTATCAATATCTTCACAAAGGTTGTGAGCAAGGATAAGTTTCAGAGATTTAGAGAAATATGCAATGCCCATTTTAGATGGGCGCTCTATTTTGTTAAAATTAGACTAGGCTTAAGATAAGATAGACAAATTTCTGATAAGAAATGTCTATTCTAGGGTAAGCTATTGTGGCTAGAGGTCTATCCTTATCCTTGGCAGCCATTTTTGAAAGAAGTTTTGTACTGCAAATCTTCATTGCTATGAAATATAAAATCAAGTGATTTTGAAGTGAGTTTAGAATATAAATTCTCTCGCATTCCGTCTCATGTATGTGTGTACTTAAAAGTAAGTTAAAACCAACAGATCCATAGATGAAAAGTTGATAAACATCAGTGTCTAGACTCTGGCATGGACTACAGACCGATATGGTTGATTCTTCAAGAACAAGGACCTTTGCAAAACATTCCAAATCATACACATTACAAGAAACTATTTCTAATCCATAAAGTGATTACAATGTATGTGCTCATCCCAAAACATAAAACATGAAACGATGCAACTAAAACATTTAGGAGCAACACCCAAAGTAAATGGACTGTAAACTTTTGGGGTCCAGGAAATGGTGTAATTAAAAGGTTACTGACTGAAACATGACCCTGGAACATTTTGGAATGATTAGTTATTCATAAAGTAGATATGGGACAAACCTAATCTTAAATTCAGAGAGAGAAAAAAGAGTTTTTTCTGTTAGAACCTGTTTTCATGTTGACAATCAGAACTGTTCAACTATTCTAGGAACCATTTCTACACATACTCGCAATTTCCTGTTCTATGAGCTATTTCAACATTATATTGCAATCATCTACGTGAAAATAGAGAAAAGGTTTCCTCACATGGCGTTTCAAGCATTCTCTAGAGAAGGCTGGAATTTTTGCTGGGTTATACAGCATTATCGGCATAACAGGTGAATCATGGTCCCCTAGAACCTCGCAGCCCATCTTCTGCAACTCAGCACGGAAAAAATTGCTATTTTCTCGAATGCGTGCAAGCTTTTGAGCTCCTATGACACAGACACATTACCCATCACTGATCAGATAAATAAACTGTACATTCTTTCTCTTCAATGAATAGAACAAAAGACTATAAGAAGATTTAACACCGAGCAAAAGAGATGCTATATATGGAGAAAGATTTAGGGTCCTCTAACCTCGATTTGAACCATC
This sequence comes from Picea engelmannii, assembly GCA_009831015.1. Taxonomy (NCBI): domain Eukaryota; kingdom Viridiplantae; phylum Streptophyta; class Pinopsida; order Pinales; family Pinaceae; genus Picea; species Picea engelmannii. The sequence continues at coordinate 485,895 of ML777597.1, read as the reverse complement.
TTCTCCAAGAATGACTTTCAGAGCAGATATGACCTGCTGCACAGCAGGTGGAGACATAGCTGTTGCATAGAGGTGTCCAGGACTGACAGCCTTCAAGTATTTAATGAGGTCCTGAAAAACCAGTGATCTGATTTAAGAAGAATAAATACAATGATAGAAATTCAACAATCATCTTTTAAAGTCAAGAAATGCAGAAGACAGGTCCAAGAGCTTTGAGTTATAAATTATAAAATTATACTCTCTTGACTCTGTTAGAATTAGGACAGTTAAGCAGAACAAAAGTGTCTTTTTAAATTTCAGTGAGAATAACACCTAGATCTTATATCTAGAAAACAAATCTACACTACTTGAACAGAGAAAAACAAGCATGTGTGCTCAGATCTAAGATAGTTGAGTTATTTAGCTAAAGAGTAGATCTAGAGTAAACATTAGTTCTGATCTTCAATGCTGGAATAAAACTTGTACAGATCTACAGATCTAAACTAAGAATGAAACACAATCTGATCATGAACAGCAAACCAAACTTCAGAAACAAAAAGTAAAAACCAAAACTCAATATACATTCCAGATCTGATAACAATCAATGCTGATACATAGATCTAGATAAATCAAAGCAAAGTCCAGATCTGATAAACTGAATAGATAACTTACCTTGCCCTGAAGTCTTACCTCTGAAGAGGTCACAACCACACACAGAGATGCAAAACCATTTGTAATTATGCTCAGACAAAGTCCAGCTCATAGATCCACCATATAGATTGGATCTCTAACCAAGAGACGAAGGAACTTTCTTGCCACCAAGAAGATAGAGCCACAGGGATACAAAACTAAAAAATCAAACCCTCAACAGAAGTTTCAAACACCCAAACCCTCACTCAGAAATTCTGTTGATGAAACCCTCACACAAATTTAGCTTAAGGGAGGCCGTGGCTCAACACAGAATAGGTCTGGATGGCTGCAAAGGAGAGCCTCACTCATAAAGTCCACAAGGGGAGCTGTATCACACAACAGTCCTCAAAAGGGAGAGCCGTACCCAACATGGAAGTCTTCAAAGGGGGGCCGCACCACAACAGCTACACAGCAACAGTAGCAAAGGGAAGCCGCACCATACAGCCACACCACAACCGTAGACAAGAGGCTGCACCACACAGCAAACAAGGAGAGAGGCCGCTCCAACAGAAGCCGCACCATACAGCCACACCACAACCGTAGACAAGAGGCTGCACCACACAGCAGACAAGGAGAGAGGCCGCTCCAACAGTCACCCTATAACAGCAAGGAGAAGAGCCGCTCCAACAGTCATCCTACAGCAGCAAGGAGGGAGCCGCACCACACCACAACAGACCTCAAAGGGGGAGCCGCAGCAACCTCAGAGAAACTCCTAATGGAGAGCCGCAGCAACAACAGAAAACTCCAACAGCAGATGTAAAGGAGGGCTGCGGCAACAAGAGAGAGGATCCGCTCATACAATAGGAGCTCAAGAGCATAACAATAATAAGGTGGGTTGTGAGGGGTAGGGGGGGGTTTAATTTATAGTTTAGGCTAGGGTAATAAAATCATAAATTAAATTAAAATAATTATTAAATATAACATGTTTAAATTAAATAATTTAAACATGGTATAATTAACATTTAATTTAAACTTTATTTAACCCTTAAGACAAAACAACATAAAACCCCAAACCAACACAAGCAAGGGTAAGAGAGGGTTTAGGAGGGTTTACTAGGTGGCAATACTTGTTCATTCATTTTCAAGGTGACCTTATTACTTTATCATCATTGCATATGGAACACATCCCTTATGTGGTCATGCCAACCTTCAAGGAGGGTTATGCACCAACAAAATACTTCATCGAGAATCAAGTTGCCCCAGAACTTTTCTGGGGTCTTATCCACCAAGGTCCAAGACCAAGGATCAACCCATGCCCCAGGCATGGGTACCCTGGACATTTCCAGGGGCCCTAGACATATCTAGGGGCTTTAACTGCTTGGTCCTAGACCAAGAACCCCAGTCATATACTGGGGACCCTCTCAGGGGTCTTTACTGCTTGGTACCAGACCAAGAATCAACCCATGCCCCAGGCATGGGTACCCTGAACATTTCCAGGGGCCCTAGACATATCTAGGGGCTTTAGCTGCTTGGTCCCAAACCAAGAACCCCAGTCATATACTGGGGGCCCTTACAAGGGTCTTTTGCCATGGCACTGACTGTTTGGTCCCAAACCAAGAAACCCCAGGGGTGCACTTGGGGGCCCTAGATCTCAGCTAGGGTCTTTGCCATCCTCCCGGAGAATGGCTCTTGCAGCTGCTATAAATTTAACAGACTCAACTGAAAACAACACCTACAAATGCACGATCTCAAAAATACAAGTCAGCTGATCATAGAGTTAAAGAAATATTTGAAATTACAAGCATTTAACCAACCTTAGATCCAGCAATGTAACCTCCACATGATCCAAATGATTTTGTGAAGGTGCCCATCATAATATCAATATCAGAAGTATCCACTCCTAGAAGTTCACAGATTCCCCTTCCTGTTTTTCCAATAGCTCCAATACTATGCGCTTCATCCAAGTACAGATAAGCCTAATCCACAACAAAAGGATAATAAAAGATCAGTTGCAGAAAATGTTGATAGCTTCCTAATGCATATAGAGAACTGATGGCAGCAACCTTATCAAGGACAAAAGGAAAAAAAAATATTAGGAAACCAATATAAATTGATAACAAACCACGATAAGGCAGTGCACTAGCCAATCAAACCTTGTACTTCTTGCAGACAGCTACAATTTCTGGAAGTTTACATAATTCACCCTCCATACTGTAAATCCCTTCCACCACAACAATTATTTTCTTCCAAGGTCTATGAGTCCGAGGCTGACCGTCTGCTATCGCTTCTCGAAGCACTTCCTCCAAGTGTGAAGGTGCTGAAAGACATAAAAATCAAATAAGCTTTCACTGATTTCAAATGTGCATATGCACAAATACAAGAAATGTATGCCACAAAGCATTGACAACCACAATTCAAGTGAACAGAAACAAACAGGAAAGGAATAAAGTACGAACTGTTGTGCTGAAAAACAGTAATTCTTGATCCAGATGCTCGAGCACCAGCAACTATGGAAGAATGATTCAAGGAATCACTTATTATGAGTCCACCCTGAGAAGACGTTGGATTAGCTAAAAATGCACCAAGCCATATTTTATTGAACATTTCGAAAATGTAGATATTTCCTGACTAATCACTTTATTAAGTACCAGCTAAATTACCAAGTCAACATCATAATATCCATCAATCTATTTTGTTATCTTACAAACTCACCTTCCCAATCAATGCTGGAAGAGTGGTAGAGTTTGTCGCAAACCCCATTCCATAAACCATAGCAGCAGGCTTCCCAACAAATCTGGCAATTAACTCTTCAAGCTCTTGATGCAAAACAGTAGTACCTATTACATCACCAAAAACAATAAAGAAACAAATTCTTTGAGGAGGAGGCAAAAACCTGATTAATCACCAAAAGAGAAAAGCGTGCCCATAGGCAAGGGTGAATTTTCCACAATTTTTTAGTCATGCCGTGTTTATATTTGAGTACCCAAACTAAACTAATCATGTATGCAAGTGAGCAACATACCAGCATCAACACGACTGCTGCACGTACTGGGAGAGAACCTTTTAAGTGACTCAACCACACGTGGAGTGCAATACTCATCTGCTGAAGCAAATCCAAGATAGTTGTAGGAACCAAGGTTTAAGCACCTATGTGTCTTTCCAGTTCGACTGTTTCAAATCCAAAGAATCCTCCATTAGGGTCCTCAATTAGGAAAACATCAATCAAGAAGCCATCTTTCTTATCTCGCCAGTTTGGTAATATGGGTTAAAATTCATAGCATTATTATTTTCTTAAAGCACTGAAACAAACTTCTCTAGTATAACCTACAATAGTGTCTCATTGTTGTCATTTGAATAACGTTCAGACACTTCTATCCAAGCATCGGGTGCACTTGCAATAGGCCTGTTGAAACAATCCTGCATCAGAAAATCCTATGTGAAAACCTTGAATTCAGAACACAAGAGAAAGCAATGCCAATCTTTCCCAGCCTTCTTAGTAGATACGTTAAGCCGTTAACCTCTCACCCTGACCATAGCAGAACATAAAACTAACAATCAAATCATCACAACTACTCTAATCAAAAATTGTGCAACCTTTTATACATCCACAACTACCAGCAGTTAAGTATCAATGATTTTTGTATACAAAATAAAAAAATGGTCCAAAACAATGGAAGATACAATTGTCTTTCAAGGCTCATAAGCAAAGAGCCAAAGGAACTTCTGTAGAAGATGTCGCTTTCCAATTAGGCCCAATCTGAAGAGGATTCAAGTTGCTGTCCATAATCCTGCAGATGGGGAATAAGACCTCCTTCCCCTCTCAAAAAAATAATAAAAAAATAAAAAACAACAGGCTTTCTTTCAGGACATGTGTACAGAGTCTACAGACAAATTAAAAGCTGGCCAGAGAATTGATTGAAAACTGGAATAAGAAAAAGGAAGAAAATCCTACTTGCGACAAAAAACTGGGTTAAGAGAGGGGATGAATTTCCCAGGGTAAAGGTTGAACCTAAAGCAATAGAAGATATCAGCTCTTTGCCAGATCATAAGTCCTCCTACCCCCCTCAAAAAAATAATAAAAAAATAAAAAACAACAGACTTTCTTTGAGGACATGTGTACATACTACAGACAAATTAAAAGCTGGCCAGAGAATTGATTGAAAACTGGAATAAGAAAAAGGAAGAAAATCCTACTGGGTTAAGAGAGGGGATGAGTTTCCCAGAGTGAAGGTTGAACCTAAAGCAATAGAAGATATCAGCTCTTTGCTAGATCATAGGTCAATTCACAAGTTCAACGATTGTGTGATAGCTACAAACTGGTTATCAAAGATAAAAAGGTCAGGAGAAAACAGGATTGCAAATAAGAGGCTTCCTTTTGCCATCTTCGTGAGAAGAAAAAGAATATATTGTGGGTTGACAACAGTTCAATGATTTATTACCATCCCTGGAAGCCCTGAATTCTTGGAGAACCACAAACCAATTTGCAAAGATCAAAGGATGGGTGGAAAAATCTTACGTGGACAAGGCACAGGTGTTGATGTCTTAAAAGCAAACTATGAAAAAGATTATCTTTGAGAAGCTGCATGGTTTATGGACATTTGACAAAATCAAAAAGGTCCATGGTTTATGGGCAATTGAGTAAGAGTTCAGAAAACATGCCTTAATTGTTCAAACCCAACAAGATGTCCAAATTTGTCCAGAAGGTTTGTTGAAGACATTTCCAATTATACAGCAGATGGGCAGCATCTAACAGAAAACTTCAGAAACGTGAGAAGAATAGTAGACACAAATTCAATGGAGAATCTCCAGTAGTGTTCTCAAATAGTTGGCTTGTAGGTCTAACAGAGGATTTCCAGTGATGTAAAAACACAAGACAACTGACACTTTGTGTCTAACAGAGAATGTCCTTGCAAGTTCAGAAGGTACATTTCTAAGTTTTTTACTTTCTGAAAAATGCAATTTCTTTTGATGGGCAAGACTATGAAATTGAAGAATGTATGGATGGCATATGTTTAAATGGTTGAAATTACAACTACTAAGGATGAAATGACCAGTTTACTCCCAAAGTATGTGAGCATAGCAGTTATGTTTTACTCCTAGGAAGTGAAACAAAGAACGAGAAAAAGGGTGAGAGGAATGCAACAATACCAATGATGTTGAAGAAGGTGATAATATTGATAACAAAGATGATGACTACAGGTGTCTGACTACTTAAAATGTAGCCTATTAGGCAGCCCTCCAGTTGGGAAATTTAAGAAGGGATTGCTCAATATGGATGGTTGTCTAGGGGTATTCATAATTCAGCAAAATTATCCTTCTACTGTGAGGATACCTGAGGGTGATGGTAACCTAATTGAACAGTGATGGTTGATTTCAGATCTATTGGGGGAGAGAAGCAGCAGATAGATTTTGTTCTAAAGACAAAACATGTATTCAAGTTACTTTCCCAGCGAGCATCACAGCTGACTACCCAAATGCCTCGGTGGATGGATGTGAACCCATATGCAGTCTTCACATCGTCATCATCAAATATTATTTTCATGTAGGGGTGTTGGAGTAATCACACTTGAATAAAATTAAGATTATGAATCATAAATGTCATGTCACATTTACTGTCTGAACTTTTGTATTAAGGGGAGGTAAAAATCTGAAAATATTATTTTCATGTAGGGGTGTTAGAGTAATCACACTTGAATAACATTAACGTTATGAATCATAAATTTCATGTCACCTTTACTGTCGGTGACATAAAACATGACAAACATTTAGGAATGTTGCACGAGTTTCCGAAGCAGGGGAACACAAAGGACTCATCATAGCATACATCAAACCAAGGCAAGCAAAATCTTTTTAGTGTATGATATCTTCCAATGTATATGAAGGAAGTTACAAGATTGTAAATGTCTTAGTAAGCCATTTGCCATTCATGAAAAAGGGACTTTAAAGATGACTTAGTAAGCCTACTCTCCAAGCGAGGCCCTAAATTCTATGTCATGCCAGCTACTTCGTCAACAATGTAGCAATAATAATGTATATACTAGATCAAAAACATACATTTCAACTCATGTTATAATTTTAGCATTTTATTATGTATTTTTGGAGACATTTTGGGGGTCTTCTAAGACCCTTGTCAAGACAATCTACAGTTTTCTAAAACCTTTGTTAGGACAACTTGGGGATTTTCTAACACCCTTGTCAAGACAAATGAGAGTTTTTTTAAAACCCTTGTTCATTTTTGGGAATTTCTAAGATCCTACTAGTGCAATTTTGACGGTTTTTGGAAGTCCAACTACAATGACCCATATCTAAGAGAGCAATGAATTCCATGGCAACTTAGACTAAGGGAGCTTTATGAAACACGTCTAGGGAGATTGTTCAAGTTTTTTGAGACACTGCTAGTAACATTTATGGGAGTTTTCTAAGACCCAAATATGGTGACTTGGTCTAAGATGAAATATCCCTGATCCCGCTGATCGAGATATTTGCTACTGATCTACTATTCTATCTTGCAGATCTGATACACTGGGGGTTTCTGGATGCGTTTCAGTTGTATGTTTGAGATCTTAATGGTTATTGCATGTGCATGTGGGTTATTGCATGTGCATGTTGGTTATTACATGTGCATGTTGCATATTTATGGTTTAAACAACATATAAAGGATGCATGTAAAAGTAGAGAACATCAACTGCCCAATATCATGTATAATAACGGCTCGAGCATGGAAATACAATAGCCTACTGGAAATATAGAATATAAATGTCAGTCAGATCTCATGGATCAGTACTGGAATACAATCAAATAACATAAAAATACCCGTGATCAGAAGATGATAGCAGATCTGATGCATGCACGGATAGATCRRCAAAAATMYGYGATTYCGRAGAARTACGGTAACYRCTACCWRCTRGAAAACTCRTCYGGAAGAATRGACHGTYGGAATGCGCCRRAAACTGCTCCAATAGAAGCGCCYTGGMCTCTAGACTGAAATGGATRAGTRTYGGATCTCGGATCYGGTCTCTAAGGCACTGGATCTRGACCCCTGGRGGGTTTGYGCACCYCCTGGAGCACTGGATGCGCCCAAAAGGATTCCACCAACGGAATCTGCTGCTATATGGCTCAAAACGATCGTCTCGCCAAATAAGGAAATGGGTCGGAAGGATTTGTCCGGATCTGCTCTGAAACTCTGCATGCAACCCCAAATGTATGTCTGGAAGAACTGCGCCCTAAATGGCTGAATGAATCGATCTGCAAGATTCCACCGTCGGAATCTGACGATAGATGGCTCAATAGAAGCGCCCTAGCTGGATCTCAAATGGGTTGGAAGGAAACTGCAATCTGGATACGGATCCCGTGCAACTCTCCAAACCCTCAAACTGACTTGCGCCCTCACTGGCTGAGCTGCGCACTCTGCAATGGATACTCCTGAAACGTACGATGAAATACCTGGATGGTATCTCCGATGGGCTAGGATGTGTCTCTCAACACCGAAACCGATCAATGGTGGTGGTTTCCTCCAGAAATCCACAAAATAGTAAGGTCGGCTCTCCTCCTCCTCTGGCAACTCTCAACATCAAATCATAACAATGCATAATGAGGAATTAGGTCAAATTCCTCCCTTTATACCTTTCCCAATCTAATTCACCATTGACCTCACTTAAGCAAGGCGCTTTTCCTCCTAAAGTGATTAATTAATCAATTAAGTCCCCCTTTAACACCTTTTCATTCTAATTCTTCGTTGACTTAGGCTTAAGTGACTTTTCCTAAGTATTTTGGCTTAATTCATCGTTTAGCCATCAATTCCTCCTTATTTCTCCATCTTGTTCCCTGTTTGTGCCTGACTATAGTCTACGGGAACATATAGACTACTAAGTCACTCCCTGTCGGCCTACTCTTGGGAACAGGACATCACATAAGAGAGCAGTAACATGGCCTAAGGGAGGACTTTGTCATCTAGAGAAGATCTCCATTGTTTTCTCCCATGAGTAGCAACCTAGTTTAAAGAGGAATTTTGGCATCCTTTCGCCCCAATTATATCTCCCACCTATAACAGCATAGTCTAAGTGAGCAGTAGCCTAATATACGATGAGATTTTTGCCTTAAAAGTGAGCGTTAGCCCCATTTTGACCTCCTAAGAGAAACAACCTAAACTAAGAGGGCACCAACCTACATTGTCCCAAGGATTGAGATGACCCAATCTAAGAGGAGAATGACCTCCTACAGGTATTTAAGACATTTTGAGCCCATCTTTCAGCCTAGTTGTCCCAAGGATTGAACTTCGTGATCACTGATGTATTTCTTATATGACTTTTATAATGGATAGATTGTCATGAGACTAAGCGTAGTGAATGTGTTCACACATGTAATATATTTGTATTTTACACATTTGTATTCACCTAAGTTATCATAAATACTTCATTGGCAGAGTGCTCAAAGATGATCACTCAGCGAAAATTTAAATATGTTTTTTTTATAATTGTGACCCTAGGAGACTTGGTTAAAGATGCTCACTCTCAACCAATTTTGCACTTCTATAAATAGCTAATACAATATAAAGTCTACATGTGTACATTGTGGCAATCTCATTAGTTGTTTGATACTTTCTATTAGGTGCTCCCTATGTGTGAGTGATTTTTGCATTGTTGTTTTGCTCTGATATCAACTGTAATCAGATCCTTGATACTAGGGTTTTTCTAAGCTTCACAATTCTGACCTCCATTAGGCTTTTCTTTCTGCCTGAAAATCCTCCTTTCAGCTTTCTCCAAGCAATTCAAGTAATCTGCAAGCATGTCAACCACACCAACTCTTGTTTTCAGGCCATCGATACACAACTAGCTTACTATTACTCAAGCTTCCCTCTCCATATTCGCATTTACGCATTTTATTCTTGCAAATTCTTCTGCGGTCACGAGTTTTGTTCACAAATAGTGAAAATGCTAGTTTTTCCCCTATACCATAGGTTTTTGATGTGGAAGTTGCAGCATTTTGACAAACAAACCCACAAAAGGACGGACTTTCTGGAACAATACATTGAGTCCCTAATTCAACCCGCAAAACCCATGATATGCTCAAACACTTATATTTTTTCATGTGGGGGCCATGCCATAACTGTAACATGGTTTTTATCTCTTGGGACAACTTCAATCGAAAAAGCATCAAAGAGTTCTATAGTATCTAGTATTGAATTCCTATATCTTCTCAACCTTTCATTCTTAGCAACAAACTTTTCCTTTATTTGGGAGACAATTAGGTCGAAGTCTCCTATGACTCCAAGGCACTTAAGCTTCCTGTCAAGAGACAAATCTAATCCTATAATCAAGGCCTCATATTCAGCGATGTTATTAGTACAATCAAACTCAAGCCTATAGGAAAAGAGTGTAGCAGCATGTGAGGGAGATATAAGGACAATCCCAGCACCAGACCCTAAGCTAGAGGAGCACCATCAAATTCTAAAGTGCAAACATCATTATCTTCTTTGCACTCTTCTTCTTGAGCTACAAAATTCGCTAGGACACACAAGTTACCAATCCCTTCATCTAGATACATCAATTCATTCATAGGATTTTGAGGATCCTCAACTTGGTATCTCACAATAGGTTCTCTATAGAGGGTAAAAAAACTCCCCATCAAGAGTTGGGATAGTAGCATAAGACAACTCCATTTGGAGAATACCCCCCAAGGTCGCAGCCCACTTCCTAGACAATAACATTCCCCAAGCATTAGGAACATCAATTACTACAACATCCATCAAGAGGGATATATCTGGGTAAGTATCTAAGCTAACCTTGAGATCCTTAAAAAGACCACAAACAAGAATAGCCCTTGAATCAATACCACATACATTTCGATGAGGCCTTGTAATTTTCAAACCAAGTTGATTCATAATTTTTTAAGCCATAACATTAGTAGAAGCCTTGGAATCAAGCATACAATTGTGAAGGAGAAGGTTGTTTACTATCAAGGTAATGAAGAAAGGTGCATGCCCTCCATTCTTCTTGTCATGGTTCATGGCTTGAAGGATTACGGGAGGGTCCTTGAGCTCATCTTGAAGATCAAAGAACTCTTTATACTTAGCCCTTTGTGAAGGGATCTTGGTGAATTCAACAAGAGGAATAGAAACATCAATTTTAGTCGAATCAACATCTAATTCTATGTTCTTATCATACTTGTGTAAGGTTGGAGAAGGAGTAGGGTTAGAATTTATGTTGGATGGTCTAGGTTGCAAGGCACTCTTATCATGTTGTAAACAAACTTTACTCCTAAGCCTATCCCTAGATTCTTCATCCATAACATTCAAAATTTCTAATTGGGCTACCTTAGCAACGTTAGCATTCTCAAGTTCCCATTGTTCTCTAGTAATAGTGAGAATTGTCTGTGAAGGTTCAGCATACATGGATCCTACTTCTTCAGCTAAATTCATATAGTCTAGATATTAATGTCATTCAACCCTTGATTGTAAGGATGATCATATGCTTGATCCTTCTCTAGCACATCAACTTTATTCAAAAGGACCTCTTGAGTTTGCCTTATTTGGATGGTTATTTGATCAAGATTTTGTTCTAGTAATGTCGATTTTTCTTTATTCATTTCTTTGGGCAAGTCTTAATCTTGAATGTAATTAAGTTAGTATCAATTTCAGATGCCCATTCTTGAGCTTCCCTCAAGGTATCTGGGGATTTGTCTCTTAAATGGAGACCCAATTGCCTTCAAAGACATGTACATATTGTAAGAGTATTGCTTGAGTCCTCGGCCTATGATTATCAGAAAATTCTTTAATCAAGGTGTCAAACCTCATATTAAACTCATCAATGGGCTCCATTTCCTTTCTCCTGATTTGACTAAAATGAGTCAAAAGCAATCTACCATCTCTTTTAATTTCCCCGTCTTTTCATGAAAGCATCTTGAAGAGCTTGCCAAGTTTTAATGTTGTCATCAGGAAGATTATTATACCAGGACCTAGCATCCCCTATCAATGATGAAGAGGAGAGTCGCATGATGACGTCCTCATGTTGGTATTAGGTAGGGTTGAGTCCAAGGGTATCATAGAATAAGGATAAATGGTCTTCAATGGAGATATCATCATTATTGGAGAACTTTGGTAACCACCTATCAACATCCTTAGGCATATCATGGGGGTAACCTTGAATCCCAATCATATCTAAAGGTTTAAAAACATTGGAGACACATGGTTGAAATGCCATTTGGGATATAGGAGGGTTATTAGGGGGTCTTCATTTGCGGGTTCGCATAGGTCTTAGGTTTTGTGGAGTCTCCAAGTGAGCAATCTAAGTAAGGCTTTGATGGAGGCTCACCAAAAGAGTGTTGAAATATAGACTTTGGACTTCCAAGAAGAATGACTCAATTCTCCCCAACAATGGCGCCAAAATGTTATCACAAAATCTAGCACTTGTGCAAAGCCTTCACAAGATGCAAGACAAGTGTAACATATGGAAGTAATTGCCACTGTCACCTTAGCAATTACTTCCCTCGTTTTAGTAAAGGATTGAAATCCAACACAAGGGAGGCTTCCTTGGCAACCTAAAGGAATCCTATAGCGAGATTAAATCAAGTCTACAGCCTCCTATCTTGGTTAGGTTACTCAAATATACCACCACTTAGATCAAGGTTCAAGGTAAAAACAAGGTGGTTAAACAAAGCAACTTCTAGATTTGTGTGTGAGGTGTTTTAAGACAATAGATGATAGTTACTAAGTCAAACATGTAAAATAAATGCCCTGAAACACTACAAATCAAAAGAAAAGCTATGGCTGTTATAAAACTTGCATTAAAAGATGATCACTTCAGCAATACATATTGCTGAAGTGACTAACACATTAAGTAACCAGTCCTAAAACCAATAAGATGCAATGAAAGAGAGATGAAATGTAAGCTAAGACTAACACATTAAGTAACCAATTCTTGGTGAAACATAAGATGGCATGAAACAACTTCAAAATGTGCAAGACATCCAACCCTAGTTGGCTGAAAAATTCAACAATGATGCAATAAATGATGTCAAAGATGTTCTAAAGTAATAATGCAACAAAACCCTAGACATTGAGCTACTAGAGGTTAAGAAATGAAGATGGAATGCAATAAAAACTAAATCTACCATAAAACCTCAAAGGAGAAAGGGATTAGGGTTTAAGGTCACCTTACAAGAGAGAGAACTAGTGCCATCTAGCTTCCTTGGGCATATAGAATCAAGATGCAACTTGTCTGGAAAGCAAAGGCAAGAGAGAGACTCAAGAAACAAACCCTAGGTCTTGTTCCTTTCGAAGAGCGACTTAAGGTAGTCCACTACAAACCCTAAGAGGTCGTCCTATGTCTTCTAAAGGCTTTAGAAAAATATCAAGATGGATTTTGGTCAAAACTCTAGAGTACACTACAAATCCTAGAACTTTAACCTATAAGAATAAGACAAGGGTAGTCCACTATAAACCCTAGAAATACCCTTATGTCCTTTAACAAGCTTAAAATAAATGATAACAAGGGAAGGTAGTCCACTACAAACCTTCCTAAGGTTTCAAGACATAGGTTTATCAAGAAAAATCAAGATAACATGCAATTATCACCACTTTGATAAAACATTTACTTAATACATCAAGAATAACCCATCAAAGACTTGAAAAGAACACTTACTAGTCAAATCAATGAGCATCAAAGAAACCCTAACCATGAATCATCCACAAGAAACTTGAAAAGCATCATCCACAAGAAACTTGAAAAGCATCCACTAGATCATCTCCAAGAAAGCTCGCATAAGTTCTCCATGATGAATAAGAGAGTAAACAATTGCTAGAAGTGATTCTCCACAAGATGAGTTATGATTTACAAATAAGGAAACCCTCCTTTATATATCTATATATATGAGACAAGCCTAGTGCCTCATCTCTCTAAAAGCCCCTAAAAACATAATAATCCATGATACAAAGTTGATAGGTCTCAAGCCGACCCCCAAAATAGCTTCCAAAATAAAGATAAAATGCTAATACATCAAAATGTCCTCTCAAAAGTCCACACGTGTAAGAATACAGGACAAAAGGAAGGTGGCGTCATCCCCTTGAGGGGTATAAAAGCTCCAAAAGTCACATCCATCCCCAAAAGGTGCAAAGTATCATCAAAAGTCACATCCCCTCATCAATGAGATCACATCTCATCATCAACCAAGTGCCAACTCATCATCCATGTGCTAGGTCGGCTCAAGCAAAAGTCATATCGCACTCAAGCATGATGTCATCCTCATGTGTGCAACGTCCCAAGCTCCTAGGCTGACATCTGTAGAAATTTAATGACAAAATCAGCATGCACTATATTCTGTCATACACTTAGCAACCTAGAGATAACTGTCATCTATGAACTCTAAAATGTATAAACCCACATTCAAAAAATATCATGAGCAGTGTTACCAGAGCGTGGGAGCGAAGCGGGAGCGGGAGCGAGAAGCGGGAGCGTGGGAGTGCATTTTTCAAAAAATGGTCGGGAGCGAAGCGGCTCTGGAGCGTTTATATATATATATATATATATGTATATTCATAATAAAACATGTAGAATGCCAAACTAGATGCAAAATTTATGAAACATGTATGTTTGTGATACTTCCAATATATGTAATGCCATCTAAATTCCATATTATCCATCATTCCATGAATCTTACATGGTACATTAATGAATAATCATTCAAGCATCAACCATCTAGCTGCTAACAATTACACATACAAAGTAAGAAATTGAAATACATTTTACAAATACAAATACATACTACACTTAGACTTTTTTAACTACATAAATTTTATCTTTCCTTAGGTGATGAATTGCAAAATTTGAAAGACTTGAAGCAAAATAAACAAGCACACCACAAGACACAAATACCCCCTAGGGGGAAAGAAAATTGAGCGCTGTGTAGCCCACTCTTTATTGCTTCAGTTACAATGGTCTCTTTCTTGGGAGACTTGTAATCCTTATAAAGATGGATCAATGAGGTTTACAAGCTTTAAAATGATTTATTAAAGTACAAGGTACTTCTGAGGGTCCTAGAAGCTCCCAATCTTCGAAAAATGGGTAGAGTTTCCCTTTGTCTGATCGCTAAACCTGAAAAAACAGCAAGTTAATTGGGGCAAAAGATGCCCAAAAAGCTTTTGGAAGGCCTTGCAAACATGTTAGTCAATGTACAAAAAATTATGGAAAAAAGTTTAAGTAAAAATAAATAAAAATAAAAAAATGAACTTTTCGTGGCCATTTTTCAGGGAGCGTCTACATGGGTTTGGGAGCGTGGAGGGAGCGCAGTTCGGAGCGTGGAAGGAGCGCGGGCTGTAGGTTCGGAAGCGCGGGGGAGCGTGGAGGTTCCACAATTGGCAGGAAGCGTGGGGGAGAGGTCGGGAGCAAGGTTCGGGAGGTCGGGAGTGTGTGGGGGAGCGCAGTTCGGGGGTCTGGACCAGGGGGGGGGACGGTTCGGCAACCAGGATTATGAGCAGAAATACACATTGCTAAGCACTTTTGGAGCGGAATAAACACAATGAACAGCAATTACACATCCATGTAATACTCAGAAATTTAGGCAACCAGCCGGGAAAAACCTCAATGTGGGGAAACCCAAAGAGAGAGATTTTATTAGCTTCAGGAAAGTTATATCAGCAGCAACATACAATTTCCAGCAGGGAAAAACTCACTTACAGCACCCAATAGTCCCACAATTTTCTACCTAGAGAATCGTGCCAAAACCGTACTGTTGTATGGCCTCCCTTGACTATACAGCACCTCGAAAAATGTGCCAAACAATAGCAGTACGGACATAACTGTACAGCCCCTTCTGCAACAAAAAACACTCCAATCAACCTCGAATTTCATGCCCACAATTAGCCTCGAAAATCATGCCCTCTTCCTTGTTGTACGAACTGTACGGATCCGTACAGTACGACCTCCAACAGCAGCAAATAACTCAACAACCTCACACAGAAAATCACTTTGGGAAATGTGCCCAATCTCCCTTGGGAAATGCGCCTAGCTTGCTGCCCTTTCCTCTCCTCCTCAAAGCTCTCTAGAAAATCTCTCAATCTCCTCTTCTCATTGTTTCTTGCACACTACCCAACGCATTCTCTTATAATTCGAAAATGACCTTTCACTTTCCAAGTGTCTTTTCACCTTCCCCATCCCTAAATCCAAAGGCCAAGATCTAATCTTGCCTTTAGATGATCAAGGGACATGATTCATTCCCTCCAAAATAAATCACTTAAAATATTAAAATACAAATTCAGTTTATAACATAAGTGCAGTTTATGAAATTGTCACTTTAATATTAGAAGGTACGCTTTATTAAAAAGTCACTTTAATAAAAGAACCACTTTATTACAACTTTATAAAAACCCATTACAAAGTCAAGTGTCTAGTAGTGCAAATATAAGGCTACTTCCGCATAGAAGACAAAACATGCGGAGTACCTCCCGAGCTATAAAAGTTAACACTCCCTCTTACCGAGGGATGTACTCGCTACCATAACCATCATCCGGTCCCATCACATTGTTCGCAATAGGAGCTCCCTCTGAACCTGGAGCCAACCCCAACACCTACACAGAACTCGAACCAGAAGACCTCCTCTTGACATGATCCTAGGAGAATCCACTCCACCCTGAGCATCAGTTCGATCACACCAACTGAGTCTCTTGTCGATGCTCAGAAGAGACTCCCTCTCTTCTCTCGGAATGCAAGACTGAATCTTTGGGCCCACAGCAGTCTCTGAAGCCTCTTGCTCCTCATCCGACGTTGAATCATAACCTGAATCCTCGCAACATGTACAACCTGTCCACCCGATCACCAATCAGTTGTGGTTCAATCGGGTCCGCTCCCTCCCTGTAGATAAATACATGTCCCCTCTTGAACAATGTACAATATCCAGCATCCTCCAAGGCTGAGACTGAGAGCAAGTTAACCCTCAACCCTGGAACAAAGAGAACTTCATAAACCTCCAGGAGTCCCCCATACTCGAGTCGGAATCTAACCCTTCCAACTCCACGTACAGATCGTGCCATACCTCCTTCACTCTCCACCAGTCAGTCAGAACCTGTCTCTGTGATAATAAGGAATACTTGCCAGATTCCTGTCATGTGACAAGAGGCTCCACTGTCAACAATCCACCTATTATCACCCCCAAATCCTCCAATACCAACACTGGATACTAGAGTAACCAAAGAAAATTCCATATCAAACTTGGATGAAAAGCCCTCCATAATTGTTGTAGCGGTTGTATCAGGCCCCTCCTGTTCCTTCTTCTTCTTCTTCTTCCTCTCAAGACACTGAGAAGAAAGGTGCCCCAACTGGTTACAACAGTAATATATGACTTTACTCAATTCCCTCCCGGAATTTCCTATCTTCTTCCCCTTGCCCTTTGCAGCAAGAGCAACATTCTCTTCATCAGCTCCCTCTGCCTTCTGTCCACTGCTCTGAGATCCTTCCCGAATCTCCTCCTGAGTGAAATCGTCCCACAGTCTGCTCCAATCTGGAAGATGCTCACAACCCACCACACACTTCACGAAGACTTCCCATTCCTTGGTGAAGCCTTTCAAGGCTATCCTCACCAACTCTTAATCCAATATGACCTCCACAACTGCAGCCAGCTTATCTTTCACTTGAGCTACCCAAGTAAGATAAGAAGACACGCTCTCCCCCTTACCCATCTTGGTATCATGCAGTTTATCCTTCAAGGCCATCTTTCGGTTTTCATTCTTCGCCTCATACAAGTTTTTCATTGCATCCCACATCTCTTTGGCTGTCTTCTTCTCATCCAAGTGAGGGATAAGGTAGTCCTTCACCCCATCCAGAATAAGCCTCTAAGCTTTGGCCTCCTTTACCTCATGTAAAACCAAATCTATAAGGTCTGTTGATGGAACAACAACTATGGTGCTGACAAAGCTCCAAATTTTGTTCTCCCTGAGAATAGCCGACATCCTGACTTTCCATTGCAAATAGTTGGAAATCTCATCCAACCGGTCCTCATACCTAATGCAAACAACCATCTCCCTGTCAATTGTTCAATGGAAAACAATCAATCAAGTTTCCCCCCTCAAATCTTGCCCAAAAATAACACTGCTCACTCTCACACATAGCCCAAGCTCTGATACCATGTAGAAATTTAATGACAAAATCAGCATGCACTATATTCTGTCATACACTTAGCAAACTAGAGATAATTGTCATCTATGAACTCTTAAATGTATAAACCCACATTCAGAAAATATTATGAGCAGAAATACACATTGCTAAGCACTTTTGGAGCGGAATAAACACAATGAACATCAATTACACATCCATGTAATACTCAAAAATTTAGGCAACCAGCCAAGGAAAACCCCAATGTGGGGAAACCCAAAGAGAGAGAGAGAGAGATTTTATTAGCTTTAGGAAAGTTATCAGCGGCAACATACAATTTCCAGCAAGAAAAAACTCACTTACAGCACCCAACAGTCCCACAATTTTTTGCCTAGAGAATCGTGCCAAAACCGTAATGTTGTATGGCCTCCCTTGATTGTACAGCACCTCGAAAAACGTGCCAAACAGCAGTTGTACGGACATAACTGTACGACCCCTTCTGCAGCAAGAAACACTCCAATCAGCCTTGAAAACTATGCCCTCTTCCTTGGTGTACGAACTGTACGGATCCGTACAGTACAGCCTCCAATAGCAACAAATAACTCAGCAACTTCACACAGAAAATCACCTTGGAAAATGTGCCCAATCTCCCTTGGGAAATGCGCCCAGCTTGTTGCCCTTTCCTCTCCTCCTCAAAGCTTTCTCAAAAATATCTCAATCTCCTCTTCTCATTGTTTCTTGCACACTACCCAATGCATTCTCTTATAATTCGAAAATGACCTTTCACCTTCCAAGTTTCTTTTCACCTTCCCCATACCTAAATCCAAAGGCCAAGATCTAATCTTGCCTTTTACATGATCAAGGGACATGATTCATTCCCTCCAAAATAAACCACTTAAAATATTAAAGTACAAATTCACTTTATAACATAAGTGCACTTTATGAAATAAATTCACTTTAATATTAGAAGGTACACTTGTGACTTTATTAAAAAGTCACTTTAATAAAAGAACCACTTTATTACAACTTTATAAAAACCCATTACAAAGTCAAGTGTCTAGTAGTGCAAATATAAGGCTACTTCCGCATACAAGACAAAACATGCAGAGTACCTCTCGAGCTATATAAGCTAACAACATCATGGTGGATAATGGTTCCACAACCTCTCCAAAGAGGTGCATCATCATCATCAAGGGTAATGGGGTCCATCCAAACCCTAACATCCTCAAAAGGGTGCAACATCCAAGTGTGTGGGCTTCCTACCCTCTGATTGACACATCGGGCTGCATAGACAACGTCCTAGCTCAAGTGTGCAACGTCCCAAGTCCAAGAGGTGTCGAAGGGTATCAAGGAGCATGTCAAGTCATCACCTGGCCCAACGCTCATCATCCAAGGTGCAATATCCTCCATATAGTGCATGACGTCATCATGAAACGTCCTCCAAAGGACCATATCCAAGGGTACATGATCATCAAGCAAAGGCTCAAAGAAGTCAAATGATACCAACCATCATGGATACAAGAGTCATTAGAATCATACAAAGTAAGCCACAATCTAATACAAAAGCCACGAAAGTAATTCACATTAGGTATCTTCTTCAAACTTCACACTAGCTTAAGACTTTATTCAATTTGCCAAGTTTAGGTATGGAAGGACCATCACAAGACACTATTAGGTGTGCCAGTACCCAAGTAGAGGAGTAGTTCCCAAGAAACCCTTCAAAGTGTACGTATAAATGAATTACATGGCATGGAGTTTACTTCATGGTCATGGTGTCATTGACATGCAAGGCCACGTGTGAGTTCATCTCCATGAGCGCCTTTGTCGAGGGAGCGCTTGGTCCTTGAGTTACCCTTTCCTCGGCACTGTGTGTATTCCAAACCCCTATTCTTGCCTTTTGATTATTCATTTATTTCTCTGCAAGACCCTTTTTAGGTTTATGCATTTATTTTTACTAGGATTTTATTAAGTCCTTTTAATTCGATATGCATTCAATGCATTAGGACTCGGGGCGATAGCCTCATAACGAGGGGGTAGAGCTCAAGCTAATTCTTTGGCTTTTGATTTTATCATTTGTTATCCCATTTCCTTTTCCATTCTTTTACCAACTGCATCAATCTCGGGCATTCTAGCCCCTTCTTCTCATAGGAGGATGAAAGCACGAACCTTTTTGGTGTACATGTAACAGCCACATCCAAAAGGTAGGACAACAAAAGGAATACAGATGGAATGTGTCATGTATGGAAAGGAATGGTACATTACTCTTATCAAGGCCTCCCAGTAGTACCCATGTTCCCCAAGAGTGACAACACTAGACTAGGACACATGATGGCCACCAAGGTGTAACAACGCAAAAAGCATAACTTCCAAGCATCATGATCCATTATATAACTTCAACCCATGATCCTCACCTAAATGCCTAATGCATTAAATGTAACACTTTATATGAAACAATGACTAATGTACCTCATGAGTGTTGGGTCACCATCATCGGATGAGCCATGTTGATCAAGTGAATGAGTTGAGCAGTGATGAGGGGGGAGGCATCTAAGGGGGCTGCTATCTGTGGAGAATGTTGATCAACATCTCTGGGATCATTGTCTGCAATGTGGATGATCAAGGAGAATAATCTCCTCTTGTTACCCCTAGGTGAGAGGGTGTAACATGTCCTTTGATTAGAGACCAAGGGGTGCTTCAAAACATGACTTCTATATTGACATTTTGTTTGCAGGGTTATAATTGTGTTGTATGTAAGGCAAATTGATTTGTCAAATCTTTAGATGATAATGTTTATATGCCTTCAAGCAATGAACTACAGTTCTAATCACAATAGTTCATTATCCATCTATTTGTAAGTGAAGGTTGTACTACATTTAAGGAGTGTATCCATCAAATTCCATAAAAGTTTGTTAGAAATGACTAAAGAAGCCGCTCTCTATCAAAGATTATGGATGTCAATAATCCAGAATGCCTCCATAAATTTTAAATGAATTGCTCCATTGCATGTTGACTAGTGATGGTATAATTCCAGATAATCACAATTGTCGTTTTGTTGAATCTATTGACAGATATTATAATTTGGATAGTTGGTAGACTCAAGAAAATCCATAGCAATTAGTTCCGCACAATTTGGTTGGTATAGGTAACGACATTTATTTCTTCAACTTGCAGCGAAAAGGCTTTGAAATGTTGCATAACCTAAAAAGCCACAAGATTCAATGAATTTTGCATTATTTGTGTTTATCTTCAGCCAATAAAAATAGTTTCAGGAGTTCCACATTGTCTTCCTATTAATCTAAGTGATGCGTTCCCCTATCAATTGTTGTTGGTATGCAAACTACTTGCACATGGTATAGGACCCCTTCTCAAACAATAGTCTTTAAACTAATCATCATGTTGTGGCTTTGCTTATTATGCAACTCCAAATAAGCCAACAACAAAAAAATTGGCATAAATTACTCTGCAATTTCTTCAAAGTCAAAATGTCTAAATCTAACTATGGTCTCAAGTTGGTTGTTAAGCAAATCTAGATCTCTTATGTTAAGTTGGACTTGTTCACTTGAATATTCTTAGATTGCTTGTCTACGGCTAAAAAGTTTGCAATTGGAGAACTGGATACCAAGTTGGCTACCTTATTGTTGACTCCCTGTATTTCACTACTAAATTGACTTGTTGCAAGTATGTGATCCAATTCAATTGTCTAGAGTTGTGCAATTTGGCTTACGTTTAGAGGTATTAGAGCGATTGATGATGGGAGTTTATTATAGTATTATCTTGCCCTAGTAGGTAATGTCACTAGTGCTCGGATGCTTGCAATACTTTTGAAAATCACTAGAAATATTCTTGCCACCTCCATCCATTCGAAGAACTTCCAACTATTTATCACTCCAAACTCCTACCTCTTTCTTATTAACTTTAAATAAAGAAAAAACATCAAATTTATTCTTCAAAAGATATGCCCAAATCTGAAGGGAAAATTATTATATGAAAATCATAAAATAACTAGCACCACCCAAGGCCTAAGTTGCCATTGGTCCACATAAGTCATTATGAATCAACTCCAACATAAGCTTTACTTGCCTCAAACTTCTTCCTATGTTGCTTTCCTAAAATTCATACGCCCTTCACAGACTACACTATCCAACTTCACCTGCGGAAGTCCAAAAACCATTTGTTGTTTATACAAAAGTTGAAGTTATGAAAAATTTAAATGATAGTACCTTTCATGCCACAACATATGCTTGCCTGTCCATAGCCATCTGAGAATCCCAACTTACCGGTATTGCATCCAGCCTATATCACCATTCTTCTCCACTGTTTTGGAAACCACTTTGTTCTTCCTAGCCTTGTCTTGTATCGCAGTGTCTAACACACCTTACCATCAAAAACAACCCTAAAATTCTGGTTAGTAAGTTCTTTCCCTCAAAGTGAATTCTTGGTGAAAGAAGGTACATTTGGACACTACCTTTGCCTTTAACCTCATAAGTGGTACATTTGTTATGCTTACAACCTCTCCCTTGAATGTCTCTAACTCTAAATCAACCAGCAAATACCTACAACTGATCATGTGCTTTGTGCCCCTATCCTACCCTTTGTATTTGCAACAACAAAGTCATTTTCCTGCTCTTCCTTGCTACTCTCACCAACAAAGTTATTGTTCTGATTCTTATTCTTTTTACGCTTACAATTCTTAGCAAAATGGCCTATTTTTTCCACAAATATAACATTTTCTAGATGCTTTATGATTTGGAGAATGTGCATGAGCAACATAATTATCTCTTCTTTGCTTTGGATTTCTTTTCTCTGTTTCATGAACTGATTTGCATGTTTCCTTTCTTTCGAGCCATGAAAGCTTGTTCAATTCATCATCTTCTTCGCATCACCCCATTTCCTCCAACAACAGCCCTATCAACTCTTTAAACTGTATTTTAGTCACTCTTCCTATCAGACTCAATGATGTTTTGAAAGGTTTATCTAAGACATCGGTAATGACCTCAAGGTCAACATTACCAATTCTCTATTCTTAATTTTATTCTTACAGAAAACAATCCAAAACTCAAACTCCTGGTGCTTGAAATCAGATCTTCAATATTATCGCCTTCCTCCATTTTGGTAGCATACAACATATTTTTTCAATATAGCAACCTAGTCTCATTCACAGCTTCATAAATATTCTTCAAATCCTCCCTATTTTGTTAGCTTCCTAACACTTCTAAGGTGTTTAATGGCATTCTCAAACACAGACAATGTTAATATTAACAATGCATCTTTATTCCTGCTTTCAAATTTACTAATCTTGTCTGCATCCATGAGTTTCTATTCAGTCCCACTCACCAAACTCTTCCATTTTGTTTTCATGGGGGGAGAATCAATTGTAGAGAACGTAGAAACTTCCATTTTGGGAAATCTTAAGAAGACATTCACCATAGAGAACACTCTCCGTAAATTTGGAGGACGCTACTTGGATGCACCTTCCATCTTCCTCCTCTCATAGTCTAGATAGGAACTGCAAAGCAATATGACCTCTCAGGTGGACTCTGAAGGTCATCAGAGGTGTTAACAACTCCCTAGTTCAAATCTTAGTTATATAAATATAATCATGTGGCTTATCGCTTTGCAGTGAGTTGTTGGGAATGGATACTAGCCCATCATCCCATTGTTTCTTAGACATTTTGACCAGCTTCTTGGTCAAAGGTTGTAGCCTTCGAACAAAGTTCATATTGTTTTTTATTGTTGCCCTATAAATGCAACTGGACTAAAAGAGGTGAGGAAGATGAGTGCTTTATGAGCTTTTTAGTAGGGACTGCTTGGCCTCTTGCTGCTTAGATGATTGGCCTCAGATTGGACTCGCAGTCTACTTATGGATAATATGGTTTAATGACAGTCTATGTTGTAAGAGGAATGATTTTGAGCTGATTGTTGTTGATTGTTAATGGGGCTTGGCTATTTGCTTGAGTCAATGATCGTGATGTTGTGATTGTTATTGTCGAATTTGATTTGGTTTTCCACGTTATCTTTTTAAGAATTCATGGTACGTGTCCAATAACATGAACACACAACAGGAAGAAGGCCCCAGCACGAGGGTGAGCTCCTTCCCAAGCTCTACCATTCGGTGAGACGTGCTCACACCAATCCGTTGAAATATCCCAAATCCAGCAGATCTGGATATCTACTGCTGAACTAGTGTTCTGACTCTCGAATCTGATACTCTGGGGGTTTTTGGATGTGTTTTAGTTAATTGTTTAACATGCTTGGTGATTTTCGCATATGTGTGTATCATACAAATAAGGTTTGAACAGTATATATGAAGCATGCGAAGTAATGAACCAACACAATCTCACTAGCATGTATTATATGGAAAAAGCAGGAAATACAACTGATATGCGGAAAGCAGAGAAATAATCATCAACTAGATCTCATGGATCGTCATTGGAATACAATGCGACTAATACAAAATACCCGGGAACAGAAGATGTGGATAGATCTGCACATGCACGGATAGATCGACAAAATGCAGTCCCAAAAACTCACGGCAACTGCTACAAATGCTGGATAACTCACCCTAGTGGCTATACTCGACAGATCTGCCCGAAACTGTCCCAAACTGAGCGCCCTGGCCTCTAGGCTCTTCCTGACAACTGTCGGACTGAAGATCTGACCCCTAAAGCTCTGGATGAACCCCAGATGACATCCCTTGGGGGGTTGCACACCTCCTAGGCTCTGGGCGTGCGCCCTAGTGATTCCATCGACAGAATCCACTGATATTAATCTCGAAATGTGCGCCCCGACCTCCTTTGTACTGGGTCGGAAGGGTTTCCTCTGATCTGATCCGAAAAGCCCCCTGGAACCCCAAACGTCCCTTCTCAAGAGCTGCGCACTTCCTGGTTGTCTGATGCGCCCTGGTAGATTCCACCGTCAGAATCTAATGACTGGTGGCTCAAAAGAAGCGCCCTGGTTATCCTCCACTGGGTCGAAAGGAATCGACGAGATAAGCCCTAGTCTCGTGCAGCTACACAAAACCCTCTCTAACCCTTGCACCCTCACTGGCTGTACTACGCAATCTCTGCAATAGATCTGAATACTCCTGAACTGGCACGGTGAAATACCTAGATGGTATCTCCGATAGGCTAGGGTGTGTCTTCCAAAACTGAAACCGATCCGGGTGGTGGTTTCCTCCAAAAATCCACAAAACATCAAAAAGGTCGACTTCCTCCTCTGAAAATTGTTCTCAACATCAAAATATAACATAATGAGGAATTAGGTCGAATTCCTCCTTTTATACCTTCCCCGATCTAATTCTTCGTTGACATCACATAAGCTAGGCGCTTTTCCTCCTAAGGTGAGTGATCAATTAATTAAGTCTCCCCCTCAACACCTTTTTCTTCTATTTCTCCGTTGACTTAAGCTTAAGTGACTTTTCCTATGCTTTTTGGCTTAATTCATCGTTTAGCCACTTATTCACCCTTACTCCTCCTCTTGTTCCCTGTTTGTGCCTGACTATAGTCTACAGGAACAAATAGACTACTAAGTCACTCCCTGCTAGCCTACTCTTGGGAACGGGAAATCACATCCGTTCACATGTGTGTAATCCTTGTGGTGCATTCTTCTTCCTCGTTACTTGTCTTTTATATTTTTTCCAAGGAAATAATTCCACCCCACCCTCACGTACTCGAGCAAAGAATGAGGGTGCTGGTACCAGGCCAGCCCTCGCAGAGCTCTCTCCATTCTTCCCCAAAATTTCCAAATGGAAGGTGGATCGACCACCAGCCGCCAGCTGCATAGACCGCTGGTAACCCCAAAGGACATGGTGAGATTCGATTCTGAAACCTCAGTGAATTTAGCACAAAAGCATCTGCAAATCAAGCTAACACTTGAGGCTACATGTCTTTTATATGTTACAGTTGTAAGAAATTGTATATGTGAACACCAGCTAATTTGTACAAACGGGATTGGGAGTACAAACCCCCCATGAAATGTAATTCCTGTAAAGAAACATGTATTTTTCTGAAAAAGTAAATTAAGAAAATGAATTTCAATTTATATACATGGGAAATCTATTGCCTGGATGTATTTGGGGATTTTGTGCATAACAATACACTGTATCTGTTATATGATTTTGTGATTAATTTCTTGTATATTAGAGGTTAGTGATAAATGAATCCATTTTTATGAACAACACTCCGAACATTGGAGAAGTTTTTAAGGCTGTTTTCTGATGTTTTTTGGCTGGTGGAAGGCATTTATTAGGGTTGGTTTTGCCCATCTTATGCACTAATTAAAGAGAACCTGTCCGCTGTTTTTTGGCGTTCAGCAAACAAAGGTTTTCAGTATTTTTTAGGGCTGTTACAGGTCTGAAAACTAGGGTTTTCAGCATGCTTTTAGGGCTGTTTTAGGTCTGAAAGTAGGTTTCTCAGCACTTTTTGGGACAGCGCAGATTCTATTTCCCCTTTAGCGGGTTCTCTTAAAGTGTTCATAGAGACTTCCTTTTGGTGGACTGGATGGACTGTTTCTTTGATACACATATAGCGGTGCTCTTTGCAGATCGGGCTCTACCAGATTCAGAGGATGGTACTCTTGTTATTGACCCCACCTTATTTGTAGATACTCTTCATATTCCAAGTATTTGTACTTTTATATTGCATATTGTAGTTGATGATGCAAGGCCTACTCCTCAACTTCTAGTGGTGATTCATAGAGACTCTAAAAAGCTTGTGGCCATTTGTTTTTGAAGGAAGACCCCTTTCAGCTCCTTTGATGCAGTTTCTATTCACAGGTCTGCATGATCTATTCCACTCTATTTTAGTGGCGACTCTATGGACGACTCTTAGCTTATTTCAGTGGATCTCCTCTTTCCACATTATGATGTTGGTTGATTTTGGATGTACTTTTCATGGATGCTTCAGTCCCATCAGCACATTGTGCTCCTTGGTGCTCCTTCAGTTGACCAACTTACTTCAATCGCTCCTTTCAGATCTCCACCACAGACCCCCTTTGCCCGGTTGTGGAACCGAGTTGGTATTGGTACTATGGTGTTTTGGGGAGGTTCTATCTTCAAAAGGCCCACGTTCAGCTATTGCTTTCTCTTCTTGGCCTCTTATTTATCTTCAAGGAGGATGTTGTGCATACTGCATAGGGCCGACCCTATGTTGAGGTGGGTATCCATAAACCCTCTCACTTCTTTATTTTGGCTACAGTTAATCACCTACTTGAGTTGGATATCCACACACCAACTCTCTGTTGTAGTTCAGACACCATCACTCTTGTTTGTATTTGAGTTGGGTATTCATAAACCCACTCTCTTCTATATTTTGGCCACAACCACTCTTTGTGAGGAGCTAGGTACGGATATACCCACTCCCATATTGTATTGGAGCTTCCTTCTGCACTATGCTCTCTTGGGTGCATCTATGTTGGGTATCTATACACCCACACCCCTATTGTATTTAAGCTCTCATAGTTGTGTTCAAGCTCTCAAATTATATTCGAGCTCTCTCGAGTCTCAAGTGTATCCGTGTTCGGTATTCATACACCCACTCCGCTATTGTTTTCGAGCATTCCTAGATCTACTCGAGCTCTTTCAGTCATATGGAGGTTGATCTTCCTACTCTCATTTCTGCTACGGCTAATCTTATTAGAGTCGGGTACTTCCATCTCTTCTCCCTTGCAAGATGTTCCATCCAACAACTCTTTGGATGGGCAGTTCAATGGCATTATTCTTCCAGTAGATGTGCAGTATGGCAAGCATGTGTCTTCCCACCCTCCTCCATTGGATGAGCAAGTCAGTGACAATTTTTTCCAGCAGACGAGCAGTTCAACGATCACTTCCCTGCATGGGATGAGCAATTTAAAGTTAAGTCCTATTGCTTCCGTTCAAGATGTTCCTTCCAGTCCTTCTTTATGGGATGGGTGGTCCAGTATCATATCATCCCAGATGATGAGCAATGCAATGGTAGCATTCTTTTAGCAGATTATTGGGTCCAATTCTATATTGAGATGGGTCATCACAAACCCACTCTCTCTTCTTCTAGCTATAGCTAACATTACATTGAGTTAGGTATGCCCACTAACCTTTATCCCTACTCTCCCTTGTATTTATGTCTTTATAGCACTCCCTTATTAGATAGACAGATCAAGATCATATTCCCCCAGATAATGAGAAATTCAATGGTAGCATTTCTTCAAGAGTTGAGCAGTTCTACGTTGATGGTTCTTTATTCATAAATGTTAGTTTGTATACCTCAAAAGTGTCCTCCAGCCATGGCACACTTGTTACAGACCTGGGTGTACCTTGCAATTGCAGCAACAGTCTGTATAGCCTCTGTTAGAGCAGAGTTTTCCGTCTTGTATGGCACACTGATTATGGAAGACAATTATGTGTTATATGTTGATGTTTGGTAGCTGCAGGAGGTGCTTTCCCTCCTAGACGACCTTTCTTAGACGAAAAGAAGATTCCGGAAGCAAGAGAACCATTGAACAAATGTGGAAATACCCCAGAAGAGAAGTCGGCCCAAAAGAATAAAGAATAATGAAGTGACACCATCCCAGAGAAGAAGCTGGCCCAGTAAGGAGGACAAGAAGACTATAAATACAAGGTGCCTTGGCTCATTTGATACACACACTCTCACTCTCTCATCCACAGAAAAGGAAGGCGCAAGTTTGAGGAAGGTGACGCAGCAACTGTAGCGGAAGATTCTTATTGTTCAATCTTTGTGGAAACTCTCTCTTGTGCGCTACTCTTGTATGGTGTTGCTGCTGCAGCTGGGGTGGTATTTCTGGTTGTATTTGTAGCTAACCATTGTGCTAGGGTTTATCTCTTGGTTCATGGTTGGACTTGTTTGGACAGAATCTCTCTAAGAAAGGTTGGCTGGATTTTTCCCCCATTTGGGGTTTTCCCAGGATAAATTCTTGTGTCTTCTTGTGCTTGTTATTGCTGCTCTTATTTTCAATACATGATATAAATGCTAATGTGAAAGAAGATCTAAATATACTGGTAAACCTAATTGCTCTGTAAAAGTGAATAAAATCTAACATGGTATTAGAGATGGTTACCTTCAGAACAGTCTAACCACTAGAAGGAAGATCATATTTGCCGCAATAACTTACCGCTACAACGACAGTGGCCGTGTCGCTACAACACACTCTCTTTGTCAAGCTCGTTGAGCACTATCCTAAGATCATTGGGATTCCTTCACTGGGAAGTTCCACCTACCCTAGCGCACCCCCGGCAACCTTCAGTTCGCAATTTGGTGAAGTTCGAAAATTTGAAATTTCTCAGATCTAGGGTTTCTACCAGCGAAAATGAGTACGAGTATGAGAGTTGAAGATAGACTGGATGGAGCAGATAACTTCAGATCCTGGACGCATAGGGTACTCCTCATTCTAGAAGAGAATGAGTTATTGGATTGTGTCAAGCAGGTACTTCTAGAACTAGAAGAAGACGAAGCCAAAGCAAAGTTCAGGAAGAATGAAGTCAAGGCCAAGAGAATCTTGACAGACTCGATTAGGGATCATCTGATACCAAATGTATCAGAACTGAAGACACCGAAAGAAATGTTTGATGCCCTAACCAGATTTTATGAAAGAAAGAATACCAGCCGAAAGCTTACTCTAAGGCATGAACTCGGAAACGTGACAATGAACAAGTCAAAAACAGTCTCCAACTATTTCATGAGAATCTCACAGATTAAGGATCAGTGAGCAGCTATTGGAGACTCAGTAGATGATGTGGAGCTTGTGACCACTACACTCAATGGATTTCTCTCCTCTTGGGACCCATTTGTTCAAGGGATTTGCACAAGGAGTAAGTTGCCCAAATTTGACAAGCTGTGGATAGATTGTACCCAAGAAAAGTCTAGGTTGATATCCAAAACAAAAAAGACAAATGATGACGAAAATCAAGCTCTTGTTGCCCATGTGAAGAAAAGGAAGGATAGAAGAGAAGTCAGTCCAAAGAGAGCTAAAAGACCACGTTACAAGAAGGATGCGTCAAAGGTCAGATGCTACAGTTGCCAGAAGCTAGGACATTATGCCTTTCAATGTCCTCATAGAAAGGAGAAAGGAAAGCATCATGCACATGCAGCAGACACAGAGACAAAGGAGTCAAAAGACAAAGAATATGTATTTGTCTCGGCACTCATAAGTACTATCACTCAAGGGAATGATACTTGGCTTGCGGATAGCAGTGCTTCCAAGCACCATGACCAGATTCATAAGTTCCCTTGCAAACTTGACTGAAAAGAGCTCATCCCTTCAAGTGGAGCTTGGGGATGATTCCAGACATGCAGTCAAAGGAGTAGGAGAAGCTTCACTTCAACTTGACTCAGGTAAGCCTATTTCAATTAAAGATGTATTGTTTGTACAAGGCTTGAAGAAGAATCTTCTTTCCATTTCTGCTTTAGAAGATAAAGGTTTTAGGGTAGCATTTGTGGATGGCCAAGTTCTACTGTGGCCCAAGAACTCAAACATAGATTCAGCTACCGTGATTGGTGTCCGAGAGGGAGGACTATATAAATTGAAGGGACACCAAGATCAAGCCCTTGTACACAATGATGTTAGCCGTAGTGAGCTATGGCACCAGAGACTTGCTCACCTAAACTACAGAGCACTACCAGTATTGAGCAAGATGGTTACAGGTCTACCAGACATGCAGGTAGAACATGATGGGGTTTGCAAAGGATGCGCACTTAGCAAGAATGCTAAAAAAAGTTTGGCAAACAGTGACAGTAGATCCCAAGGAATCTTGGACATCATACATTCAGATGTATGCAGAAAGATGACGGTGCCCTCCCTAGGAAATTTTGTATAGTATGTCATTTTCATAGATAACTACTCACGAAAGACATGGATCTACTTCTTGAAAGCAAAGGATGAAGTCTTTAGTAAGTTTCAAGAATTCAAGGCTTTGGTTGAAAATTTATCTAGAAGAAACATTAAAATCTTGAGATCTGATAATGGAGGTGAGTACACCTCAAATGAGTTCAAGGACTTCTACAGAGAAGCAGGGATTAAGAGGGAGCTGACAACTCCCTACAATCCCCAGTAGAATGGGGTTGAAGAAAGGAAGAACAGATCTATTGTGGAAGTTGCCAAAGCAATGATCCATGACTAGAACCTACCCATGCACTTATGGGCAAAAGCATCCAGTACAGCTGTGTACGTTCAGAATAGAAGTCCTCACAAGATATTGGGGAATAAGACACTTGAAGAGATGTTCACTGGAAAGAAACCAGAAGTCAGTCACTTGAGGATATTTGGTTGTCTAGTGTATAAGCATGTTCCCAAGGAGAAGAGAACGAAGTTGGACCCTTCAGGAAGGAAGAGCATATTCGTTGGATACAGTGAGACTTCAAAGGCTTATAGAATATATGTTCCCGATCAGAGACAGATTGAGATCAGTAAGGATGTAACATTTGATGAAGATGAAGCCTTCAGAAGATCTAGGGAGTCTCACTTAGATGAGGACAGAGAGGAGCGTGAGGCTCAAAGGGATGTTGTCATGGTTGACTCTAGTTCAAGGGAACCTATTCCAGAGGTTCGGAATGAAGTGGTAGAGTCAAAAAGACCAGTAGATCCACCCAGAGAAACTGTTGTTACCAGAAAGAGACCAGCTTGGCTATGGGACACTTTGGAGGAAGTTGAAGGACATGCATCTCCTAAGGGCTCTTTCAGAGAGAGCAAGAGACCACACAGGTTTTCCAGCTATGTGGCACTGATGAGCAAAATCATTGATGCAGAACCTCCCACTTTTGAAGAGGCTTCCAAGCATCAAGAATGGAAGGATGCCATGGTGGAGGAGTATCAATCCATCATGAAGAATGATGTGTGGGAAGTGGTCTTGAGACCAGAAGGGAAGTCGGTGGTGACTTCCAAGTGGATCTACAAGATCAAGCATGTTGCAGACAACGGATAGAGAAGTACAAAGCGAGATTTGTGGCTAGAGGATTCTCCCAGAAAGAGGGAGAAGATTATGACGATACCTTTGCTCCGGTAGCAAAGTACACTTCCATCAGATCGATTATTGCGATTACTTCCTTGATGGGATGGAAATTACACTAGATGGATGTCAAGATAGCGTTCTTGAATGGTGTGATTGAAGAAGAAGTGTACATAGAGCAACCACAAGGATTTGTAATCCATGGGAAGGAGTCCCATGTGTGCAAATTGAAGAAGGCTTTGTATAGGCTCAAGCAAGCACCTAGGGCATGGTATGCCAGAATAGACAGCTATTTGATGAGCTTTGGGTTTACCAAGAGTGATGCAGATCCCAACCTTTACTACAAGGTTGAGAATTGTTGCTCGTTGATCTTGGTACTGTATGTGGATGACCTGTTTCTAACAGAAGATGAGAAGCTCATAGTTGGATGCAAGAAGGAGCTCACCTCAGAGTTCGAGATGAAGGATCTAGGTCTGATGCATTATTTC
The DNA here is from genome assembly GCA_009831015.1 of Picea engelmannii. Classification (NCBI taxonomy): domain Eukaryota; kingdom Viridiplantae; phylum Streptophyta; class Pinopsida; order Pinales; family Pinaceae; genus Picea; species Picea engelmannii. Next base: position 453,787 of record ML777597.1, on the reverse strand, counting down.
TTGGGATTGGAGGTGTGGCAGAGGCCAGATGAGATTTTTCTTAGCCAAGGAAAATATGTTGTTGAGATCCTGCAAAGATTCGAGATGATGGACTACAAGTCCATGGCCACTCCTATGATGACGAATCTAAAGCTCTTGAGTGATTCATCTTCAGATTTGGTGGATCCCACGATGTACAGACAGTTGATCGGATCCTTGATGTACCTGGTTAACACCAGGTTGGGACATATGTTTTGCAGTGAATGCTTTGAGTTAGTACATGGTTGAACCCAGACATGTACATTGGATAGCAGCAAAACATGTGTTGAGGTACCTACATGGTACGATTGGATATGGATTGAGATATGTCTCGAATGGAGAAATGAAGTTGCAGGGTTATACAGACTCTGACTGGGCATGGAGTGCAGTGGACCAGAAAAGCACCTCAGGGTGTTGCTTCAATTTGTGATTAGGCATGATCTCATGACTGAGCAGGAAGCAGACATCAGTGACACTCAGTACAACAGAGGCAAAGTATATTACAGCCAGTGTTGCAAGTCGTGAAGCAGTGTGGCTTCGGAAGTTACTTGCAGGGTTATTTGATCTAGAGTTGGAGCCAACTTTGATACAATGTGACAATCAAAGTTGTGTGAAGTTGTGAGAGAATCCTGTGTTTCATGACAAGTCAAAGCATATAGAGATCAAATACCACTACATCCAAGACATGGTGCAGAGAGGAGTTGTGGAGCTTCGTTACATATCCACTAATGAGCAGATGACGGACATTCTCACCAAGCCTCTGTCTAGAGTGAAGTATGAGTACTTCAGAGACAAGCTTGGCGTGATGTTGAATGTCCACCCTCATTGAGAGGGAGGCTTGATGTTTCTCCTACAGCGGGCTCCCCCTTTGGCCAAGGGTTTCCTAGATCAGTCATGTGAAGTGACTGAGGGAGTAATGAGTAGCCTGGTACAAGTCTTGCCTACACCATGTGAAGTGGCTAGGTGTGATTGGGGCTATGGTCGTAGTCTTGCCTACACCATGTGAGGTGGGTAGGTGCGAATAAGACTACTGGGAGACAAGAAACATCACAATCGGGTACAAGTCTTGCTTATGCCATGCGAGGTGGCTAGGTGTGAATAAGACTTATGGCAAGTCTTGCCTACCCTGTGTGAGGTGGCTAGGTGTGAATAAGACTTGGAGCACGGTCTTGGACCATGGGATAGCCTTGCCTAAGCCATGCGAAGTGGCCAGGTGTGATTGGGGCTATGGAGGTAGTCTTGCCCATACCATGTGAAGTGGATGGGTGTGAATAAGACCGTAAGAAAAGAAGAAGGAACATCACAGCACAGTCAAGAGGACTATGGTAGTAGTTGTGTACTACTAGACAATATGGGTAGTTGTGTACTACTAGACAGTATGGGTAGTTGTGTGCTACTAGATGATTGCAACATAGTCCTGGAGACCATGACGGATGATTCGAGCTACCATGGTAGTAGATGTGTGCTACTAGTTGATTGCAGAGTAGTCAGTGGACTACCAGAGGAAGACATCGTGAAAGATACCTCCCTAGATAAGAGGGAGTGTTGATGTTCGCTAGCTGCGGGAGGTACCTTCCCTCCTAGATGACCTTTCTTAGACGAGAAGAAGATTTTGGAAGAAAGAGAACCATTGTACAAATGTGGAAATACCCCAGAAGAGAAGTCGGCCCAGAAGAATAAAGAATAATGAAGTGACACCATCCCAGAGGAGAAGTCGCCCCAGTAAGGAGGACAAGAAGACTATAAATACAAGGTGCCTTGGCTCATTTGATACACACACTCTCACTCTCTCATCCACAGAAAAGGAAGGCACGAGTTTGAGGAAGGTTACGCAGCAACTGCAGTAGCGGAAGATTCTTATTGTTCAGTCTTTGTGGTAACTCTCTCTTGTGCGCTACCCTAGTAGAGGTGCGCTACTCTTGTATGGTGTTGTTGTTGTAGTTGGGGTGGTATTTTTGGTTGTATCTGTAGCTAGCCATTGTGCTAGGGTTTATTTGTTGGTTCAGGGTTGGACTTGTTTGGACGGAATCTCTCTAAGAAAGGGTGGCCCGTTTGGGGTTTTCCCAGGATAAATTCTTGTGTCTTCTTGTGCTTGTTACTGTTGCTCTTATTTTTAGTACATGATATAAATGCTAATGTGAAAGAAGATCTAAATATACTAGTAAACCTAATTGCTCTGTAAAAGTGAATAAAATCTAACATTATAGAGGAACTGAAGTTCTAATTTTAGCAATCCAAATTTAGCAGTTTTCTTTCCCAATTTTAGGAAAAGTAGTTTTTCCAGAATTAGTCACTTTTCTATTTTAGATTTAGGGAAGTTTTGTCTTTAGGTTGCTTCTGTCTAGCTTTAGATAAAGCACGTGAGGGAAACTTAGTCTTCAGGAGAGGGCACAAATCCCAAGAAGGTTATTCTTCCTGATGGAATTCTCCATTAAAGACAGTTTCTTCATGCAGGTTGAGGGCACTAATCCCAATGCCAGAAATAGATCAAGGGTTGGGCACTGATGTAAGGGTTGGATCTGTTTTTATTGTAAACCCAAGATGACATTCTTGTGCTATATAAGAGGGGGCTCAGGGTAGGGTTTAAGAAGTCATCTTTGCTTCAATTTAGAATGAGGAAGTAGGGTTTGTCTACAGCGTTGTTATTCTGTTTTTTGCCATAATCAACAAAGATGTGACTTGGGATGGACCTATTGATAATGTTTAAGCCATTATTATAGATCTTTGCATTTCAATGAATAACAACAGCATAAGATAAGATCACTGAAAAATACACAATCACAAGAGACACAGCATTTATCCTGGGAAACCCTCATGGGGCAGAAAACCCAGCAAAACTTCCTTAATATAGATAGCCAATACAATGCCAAGAGATAACTCAAACAAGTACAGAAAGTCCTCTCCTAAAGATGTGCCTCTCTCTCTCTCTCTCTTCTCCAACTGCAGCTCTGAAATGAACAAGTGAGTGTGTGTCTAAGTGAGGCGCTAGCCTCTTTATTTATACAAGACTGGCACGTGTGGGAGTGTCCTTTCACTGGCAGGGCCGACTTCTTCTCCTGGGTGGTTATAACCACCTTTATTATATTCTGGGGCCTCTTTGATATATTATGGGGCCAACTTCTCTTTCTGCCTATTACAATTACATTATGACCAATCCGCAAAAGGGGATTTGGTCCTTTTACAATAGCCGACATGATCAATCCACAATGGGGATTGATCCAATGAATAATATATCAAATAATAATAAGAATACACTTTGCAGTTACATTATTTCAACACTCCCCCTTAACAAGAAGGGTATTCTACAGCAGCATCAGACGAGAGAGAGGCCTTTATTATCAACAGCATCAGGAGGACAGCATCATCAATATCATCTTGGAACACTGATTGGCATATCTATAAATCATCGAAAGTTTTCTTTATCGACAGCATCGTCATTTTCAAAGGAATGCAATCATCATCTGCATCAATATGTATTAGTATAAAACTAATACATCATCATCATCACAGCATGAGGTTAGCTCATCATAATACAGGACTGGCTTTACGTCACAACTGTTAAGCTGGAAGCTCAGTACTCGTCTTGCTTTACGTCACAGCAATCAAGCTGGAAGCAAGATACTAGACTGGCTTTACGTCACAACTTCTCAAGCTGGAAGCACAAAACTAGTCTCATCTCATCGTCTTGCTTTACGTCACAGCACTCAAGCTGGAAGCAAGATACTAGACTGGCTTTACGTCACAGCTATCAAGCTGGAAGTACAGTACTAGTCTTATCTCATCGTCTTGCTTTACGTCACAGCACTCAAGCTGGAAGCAAGATACTAGACTGGCTTTACGTCACAGCTATCAAGCTGGAAGCACAGTACTAGTCTCATCTCATTGTCTTGCTTTACGTCACAGCACTCAAGCTGGAAG